>JAJPUD010009978.1:16369-67736 GCA_023553655.1 Myrmecobius fasciatus | reverse complement strand
ATGTATATGACTATCTTCATCGCTGAACAATAGGAACTGGTTTGAATCACATCATTGTTGAAGAGAACCATGTCCATCAAAATTGATGATCGTATAGTCTTGTTGCTGTGTATAATGTTCTCCTGGTTCTGCTGATTTCACTCAGGATCAGTTCATGCAAGTCTCTCCAGGCCTCTCTGAAATCCTCCTGTTGGTCGTTTCTTACAGAACAATAATATTCCATAACATTCACATACCATAATTTGTTCATCCATTCTCCAAATGATGGGCATCCTTTCAATTTCCAGTTTCTTGCCACTACAAAAAGGACTGAAACAAATATTTTTGCACATGTGGGTCCCTTTCCCTCATTTAAAATCTCTTTGGGATATAGGCCCAGTAGAAACACTGCTGGGTCAAATGGTATGCACAGTTTGAAAACTTTTTGAGCATAGTTCCAAATTGCTCTCCAGAATGGTTGGATCCATTCACAGTTCCACCAAAAATGTATCAGTGTCCCAGTTTTCCCACATCCCCTCCAACAGTTATCATTATCATTTCCTGTCATTTTAGCCAATCTGACAGGTGTGTAGTGGTATCTCAGAGTTGTCTTAATTTGCATTTCTCTGATCAATACTGACTTGGAGCACCTTTTCATGTGACCGGAAATAGTTTCAATTTCTTCGTCTGAAAATTGTCTGTTCATATCTTTTGACCATTTATCAATTGGAGAATGGCTTGAATTCTTATATATTTGAGTCAATTCTCGATATATTTTAGAAATGAGGCCTTTATCAGAACCTTTGGATGTGAAAATATTTTCCCAGTTTACTGCTACCCTTCTAATCTTGTCTGCATTCATGTTGTTTGTACAAAAACTTTTTAACTTGATATAGTCAAACATCTATTTTGTGATTAATGATGACCTCTAGTTCTTCTTTGGTCACAAATTCCTTCCCCCTCCATAAGTCTGAGAGATAAACCATGCTACATTGTTCTAATTTGTTTATATCCTTCTTTATGCCTAGATCATGAATCCATTTTGACCTTATCTTGGTATATGGTGTTAGGTGTGGGTCAATGCCTAATTTCTTCCATACTAGTTTCCAATTATCCCAGCAGTTTTTGTCAAATAGTAAGTTTTTATCCCCAAAACTGGGGTCTTTGGGTTTATCAAACATTAGATTACTATTGTCATTGAGTATTTTGTCCTGTGAACCTAACCTATTCCACTGATGCACTACTCTATTTCTTATCCAGTACCAAATGGTTTTGGTGACCACTGCTTTATAATATAGTTTTAGATCTGGTACAGCTAGACCACCCTCATTTGCATTTTTTTCATTAATTCCCTTGAAATTCTTGACCTTTTGTTTTTCCAGATGAATTTTGTTGTTATTTTTTCTAGGTCAGTTAAATAATCTCTTGGGAGTTTGATTGGTATAGCACTAAATAGATAGATTAGTTTAGGTACTATTGCCATCTTTATTATATTTGCTCCTACCTATCCAAGAGCACTTGATGTTTTTCCAATTGTTTAAATCTGACTTTATTTGTGTGGAGAGTGTTTTGTAGTTTTGCTCATATAGATCCTGACTTTCCCTTGGCAGATATATTCCCAAATATTTTATACTATCGATAGTTATTTTGAATGGAATTTCTCTTTGTATATCTTGCTGTTACATTTTGTTGGTGATATATAAAAATGCTGATAATTTATGTGGATTTATGTTGTATCCTGCAACTTTGCTAAAGTTGTGGATTAATTCTAATGGTTTTTTAGTTGATTCTCTAGGGTTCCCTAAGTAGACCATCATATCATCTGCAAAGAGTGATAATTTGGTTTCCTCATGACCTACTCTAATTCCTTTAATCTCTTTTTCTTGTCTTATTGCCAAGGCCAGCATTTCTAATACAATATTGAACAGTAATGGTGATAGTGGGCAACCTTGTTTCACCCCTGATCTTATTGGGAATGGTTCCAGTTTATTACCATTACATATGATGCTAGCTGATGGTTTTAAATAAATGCTACCGACTATTTTAAGGAAAAGTTCATTAATTCCTATACTCTCTAATGTTTTTAATAGGAATAGGAATGGATGTTGGATTTTATCAAATGCTTTTTCTGCATCTATTGAGATTATCATATGGTTTTTGTTAGTTTGGTTATTAATATAGTCAATTATGTTAATAGTTTTCCTAATATTGAACCATCCCTGCATTCCTAGTATAAATCCTACTTGGTCATGGTGTATTATTCTGGGAATGATTTTCTGTAATCTCTTTGCTAATATTTTATTTAAGATTTTTGCATCAATATTCATTAAGAGATTGGTGTATAATTTTCTTTCTCTTTTGTTTTTGTTTTTGTTTTTGTTTTACCTGGTTTAGGTATCAGTACCATGTCTGTATCATAAAAGGAGTTTGGTAGGAGTCCTTCATTCCCTATTTTCTCGAATAGTTTATATAATATTGGAGTTAATTGTTCTTTAAATGTTTGGTAGAATTCACATGTAAATCCATCTGGTCCTGGGGATTTTTTCTTAGGGAGTTGATTAATGACTTGTTCTATTTCTTTTTCTAAAATGGGACTATTTAAGTAATTTATTTCCTCTTCTGTTAATCTGGGCAATCTATATTTTTGTAGATATTCCTCCATTTCATTTAGGTTATCAAATTTATTGGCATAAAGTTGGGCAAAGTAGCTCCTGATTATTGCTCTAATTTCCTCTTCATTGGTGGAAAGTTCTCCTTTTCATTTTTGAGACTAACAATTTGATTTTCCTCTTTCCTTTTTCTAATTAAATTAACTAGAGGTTTATCTATTTTATTGGTTTTTTCATAAAACCAACTTTTAGTTTTATTTATTAATTCAATTTTACTAATCTCTCCTTTTATTTTTAGGATTTCAAGTTTGGTATTTGATTGGGGATTTTTAATTTGTTCTTCCCTAGCTTTTTTAGTTGCAAGCCCAATTCATTGATTTTTCTCTTTCTCTATTTTATGCAAATAAGCATCTAGAGATATAAAATTTCCCCTCATTACTGCTTTGGCTGTATCCCACAAATTTTGATATGTTGTCTCATTGTTATCATTCTCTTGGATGAAATTAGTAATTGTGTCTGTAATTTGCTGTTTCACCCATTCATTCTTTAGGATATAATTATTTAGTTTCCAATTGGTTTTTGGTCTATTTTCTCCTGGCCTTATATTGCATGTGATTTTTATTCCGTCATGATCTGAAAAAAATACATTTATTATTTCTGCCTTCCTGCATTTGATTTTGAGGGTTTTTGTGTCCTAACACATGGTCAATTTTTGTATAAGTTCCATGGACTGCAGAGAAAAAAGTAAACTCCTTTCTGTCTCCATTTAATTTCCTCCAAAGATCTATCATACCTAACTTTTCTAACATTTTGTTTACCTCCTTAACTTCTTTCTTACTTATTTTGTGGTTTGATTTATCATTTTCTGAGAGAGGGAGGTTGAGATCCCCCACTATTATAGTTTTGCTGTCTATGTTTTCTTGCATCTCTCTGAATTTATCCTCTAGGAATTTCCATGCTATACCACTTGGTGCATATATGTTTAGTATTGATATTGCTTCATCATCTATGGTACCCTTTAGGAAGATATAATTTCCTTCTTTGTCTCTTTTAATTAAGTCTATCTTTGCTTTTACTTGGTCTGAGATCAGGATTGCTACCCCTGCTTTTTTTTTGTTCACCTGAAGCATAATAGATTCTGCTCCAGCCTTTTACTTTCACCCTGTATGTATCTCTATGTTTTAGATGTGTTTCTTGTATACAACATATTGTTGGATTCTGGTTTTTAATCCAGTCTGATATCTGCTTCTGCTTTAAGGGAGAGTTCATTCCATTCACATTCACAGTTAAAATAACTAATTCTGTATTTCCTGCCATCTTATTTACCCTATCTTATGCTTTTCTCTTTCTTATCCCCTTACCCTCCTTCCTACTATTTTGCTTTTGATAACCACTTCCCTCAAACAATCCTTCCCCTTTAGAGCCCCAACCACCCCTTTTCCCCCCTTTCCCTCCTGTTTCCTTATAAGTATGTCTATTATTCCCTCAGAGCCAAATCTGATGAGATGGAGATTAACCCAATTCTCATTCCCCTCCCTTTTCCCCCCTCAATCATTATAGGTTTTCTTTGCTTCTACATGTGATGTAATTTCCCTTATTTTACCTCCTTTTCCTCTTCTTCCAGTGTTATCCCTTTTCTACCTCTAATTTCTTTTTCAGTTTATCATATCATAATAATCATAAAATCACAATAATCACATCATAACAATCATAAAATCACAGTAATCATATCATAATCATAATGTAATAATAGATTCAAAAAATCAACCCTCAATCTATAAGTATCTGTAACATAAATATAGTTCTCAAGAGTTATATTTTTTTTCTTGTTACTTTCTTATGTTTCTCTTGTGTTCTGTGTTTGTAGATCAGATTTTTTGTTCAGTTCTGGTCTTTTCAGTAGAAATAGGTGAAATTCTCCTATATCATTGAATGACCATCTTCTTCCCTGGAAGATAATGCTCATTCTAGCTGGGTAACTTATTCTTGGCTGTAATCCAAGTTCCTTTGCCCTTCGGGATATCTGATTCCAGGCCCTTTGATCCTTCAAAGTAGAAGCTGCTAGGTCCTGTGTGATCCTAATTGTGGCTCCCCGATATTTAAATTGTTTTTTCTCTGGCTTCTAGTAATATCTTTTCCTTGGTATGATAGTTCTGGAATTTAGTCACGATATTTCTGGGGGACTTTTTGGGTTTCTTTCAGGAGGTGATTGGTGGATTGTTTCAAGGAGTATTTTGCCTTCTGGGTCTAAAATATCAGGGCAGTTTTCTTTATGATTTCCTGGAAGATAGTGTCTAGGTTCTTTTTTTCATCATGGCTTTCAGGAAGCCCTATAATCCTTAGATTTTCTCTCCTAGATCTATTTTCCAGGTCAGTTGTTTTTCCTAGGAGATATTTCATGTTTTTCTCTATCTTTTCATTTTTTTGTTTTTGTTTGACTGATTCTTGATGTCTTGATGAGTCATTCATTTCCAATTGTTCGATTCTCATTTTTAATGTCTTATTTTCTTCAGTTACTGTTTTTAGTTCCTTTTGCAATTGACCATTTACATTTTTTTGTTCATTGCATTCTTTTGCCATTTTTTCTATTTTATTTTGCAGTGATCTCATTTCATTTCCCCATGTTTCTTCTAACTCTCTTTTAAGATTTTTTATGCAATCTTCAAAGAAAGCCTTGTGACATGGAGACCAATTTCTGTCTCTCTTTGGGGCGTTTTCTGGAGTTGCTTTACCTTAAGGGCCTCAGGATTTGAGGTCTGTTCTTCCCTCTCTCCATAAAAGTTGTCTATGGTGAGAGCTCTTTTTGGTTTTTTATTCATTTTTTTTTAAAGGTGTGAGGTCTGTTTCAGGCAAAGGTGGGACAGCTGCTTTAATTTGCCCTAGGGCAGTTCTGCTGATTGAGTTATTTCAGGAACTGGGCAATTCTGCTGATTGAATTATGTCAGGTGCTGGGCAGTTCTGCTTTAGTTCATCCTGGGGCAGTTCTGCTGATTGAATTATTTCAGGTACTGGGCAGTTCTGTTTTGAAGTTCTTCCAGAGTATCTTCTTCTAGAATCCTGTTGTCCTCCAGATATTGTGGATTTTTTTGCTTCAGAATCAGTCTAGAGGCTTCATATGTTGTTGGTTTGAGGGGAGGTTAGAGGAGGTTACAGAGACTCCTGTCTGATCTCCGCCACCATGGCTCCATCCCTGGAAGGAAATGCAGTATTAGCAATCTTTGTATATATTGTTTTTACTCGTTCCCCTTTCTTCACTTTGCAGGTATTCATGCAAAACTTTGCATTGTCTATACTACACTCTCAACCTTCTTCACTCTTCTCTTGGTAAATTTTCTTTACATGTTTCACTGACATTCTTTTCTTTCTTCCTTTTTTTTGGCATTGCTATGACTAGTCCTATCATCTCCCCAAATTACCTTCTACTGAAACATTTTTTTGGTTGGTTTTCTGTCAAGCATGCTTTATATCAATGTTAATTATCCATCCCCTTTCTAGAAGTGTCATGTTTTCATTCAGAGTATGGTCCAACTCCTGGGATGGAGGAATATTCTCGGCCTGCATTTTTTACCCTCACAACTGTAGCGTTACTATCATTAATGAAACAATCAATCAATAGGCATTTACTAAGCACCCATGTGTTCTAATCACTGTTCCATACTGGGGATACAAGAATTAAAATAGCCCTTGCCCTCATAGATGTTTCATTCTATTGTAGAGACAATATTAAAGAATTAATGGATGAAATATATACATTTATTAAATATTTGCATTTGCTCCATACTGTTAAAGCACTGGGGATACAAATAGAAATAAAATTTAGTCCCTGCCCTCAAGAAACTTACATTCTCATAGTAGGAGACAACATATATAGAAGAGTGTTAAGCAAGAAAAAGGTGTAATCACAGACATGCTGACTAGAACCACAGGATACCCCCTTCAGAATTGTCACATTGATTTAATTACTGTTTCCAAAGCAAGAAATGGTGAAGAAGGAAGTGTGTGGAAAGGGAATCACAATGAAAAAAATGACAAAAAGGATGAACAGTTGGCCTCTAACAAGATGTGGTAATGGGAATTAGAAATAACATTGGAATATGCATTGCTAGGAGTAGTTGTAGCATATCAGGAGGATGACTACATGGTCAATTTAGTGTGGACCAGCTACATGTAATGAGCCCTTACCAATCAGCACAGTTACATGGAAGAAGTTGATAACCACCTTTTGAAGAGTCCACCATTGGATCAACAAAACAGAATGGCAACAGGACAAAAGAGAGGAAACATATATACGTACTTTCTGTCATGCTTCCCCCTAACAATTTTTCTCTTTCTCATTCTGGGAGAATGCTGATTGCTAAGATCTCACCATTGCAAATAAAACAAAGAGAAATGACAAAATAATACCCAACAACCACATAGTAACTGGAGACTGAATTGCAACTTCACCTGAAACCCCTCTCTGTGTAATATATATCTAAAAATACAGATTGGTAGTTTTCCTGCACATCATAGCCTTGGATATTTGCCTGAAATGCTGAAACTTTAATCAAATTACCTGGAGTAAAATAGACAGAGGAAGGTCTTGAGCTAAAATCTTCCTGGCTTTCAGTTCATTACATTAGGCATTTTGGGTTGAACCAGAGGAAAGAAAATGGAAAGACCACTAGTAGCTGAGAAAAGCAGGAAATGCTTTTTATAGAAGCCAATGTTTGAGCTTGAAAGGCTGCCACTTACTACTTGGCTAGGGAACTTGTTCTCTTCAATTCCACTTTCTTTGAAAATGGGGTCAGGCCCTAGCAGGGATTTCAGCTTCATGAATAATAGGGCTTTCACCTTGAATGTAGTGGAGAAAAATTTTCACATCATTCTGATGCAGGTTCTAAATAAGGAAGTGAATCTCAGGAGCTAGAGGATGAAGAAATATTGGTCTTACCTGAAGCAGAATTCAGTATCATAGGTAAAATTACCAATAAAGAAAGAAAGTATTTGAAGAGAAGCCCAGATGAAGTGTAGGGACATGACCAAGTACAAACAAAGCAGGAGAGTGTGAAGTACATGAGTTCAAGAAATGAAAAATTGAGTACTGAATGAGCAAAAGGAAATTAAATTAGAATCCCATGATTTGAATGCAAGTGAGATTCTAGTCTGTCCATACACCATCAGAGCAACCCTTTCTGGATTCTGTTGCTATTCTCATTAACTTTCATAGTAATAATGTTTACACATTAGAAGACACTAGACAGCTCCACAGCTCTTTTCCAATGTGGAAGTCAAGGGAGAGTTGCAGAGGAAAGAGATACAAATTTTAGCTCAAGATAAAAAGCCTTCTAAGAATTTGAGCTTTTCAAAAATGCAATGCAACCATTTGACCCAGCAGTGTTTCTACTGGGCCTATATCTCAAAGAGATTTTAAAGGAGGGAAAGGGACCCACATCTGCAAAAATGTTTGTGGCAGCCCTTTTTGTAGTGGCAAGAAACTGGAAACTGAATGGATGCCCATCAATTGGAGAATGGCTGAACAAATTATGGTATATGAATGTTATGGAATATTATTGTTCTGTAAGAAATGACCAACAGGAGGATTTCAGAGAGGATTGGAGAGACTTGCATGAACTGATGCTGAGTGAAACAAGCAGAACCAGGAGAACATTATACACAGCAACAAGACTATACGATGATCAATTTTGATGGACATGGTTCTCTTCAAGAATGATGTGATTCAAACCAGTTCCTATTGTTCAGCGATGAAGATAGTCATATACATCCAGAGAGAGGCCTGTGGGAACTGAGTATGGACCACAACACAGCATTTTAACTCTTTCTGTGAATATTTCCATGCATTTTGTTTTCCTTCTTAGGTTTTTTTTTCTTCTTCTCTTTCTAGATCTGATGTTTCTTGTGCAGTAAGATAACTGTATAGATATGTATACATGTATTGTATTTGTCACATAATTTATCCTATTTAGCATGTATTGGATTACCTGTCATCTAGGGGTGGGGGGTGGAGGAAAGGAGGGGAAAAGCTTGGGAAAAAAAGTTTTTGCAAAGGTCAATGTAGAAAAATCACTAATATGTTTTGTAAATAATATTTTAAAAATGCAATGCATACTTTTTAAGATAGAAAAATTTTTGAGAGAAGTTAAGAAGAGGGGAGGATTTGATGTGAATCCTGATTTCAATTTTGAACAAAGGCTTCTGACTAAATTTTTAATGGAGTTATGATATGGAAGAAGTTACTTATTGTAGTTTCTTATTAGATTCATTTCAGCACAGTGCCAGGTACATAGTAGACATTTAATGGATATTCTTTGAATTGAAAGCATTTATTAAATTATTTGTGCATATTTTAGGGTTTGAGTGGGAATCAGGTAGCCTATTTTGTATTCAGAAAGATATCTTAGCATTGAATCCTTGATTTTCCAATGGTTCCATGAACATCTTTCATGGGCTCCACATATGAAAATTTCTCCCTCTTTATCTCTACCTCCTAGATATCCTAGCCTCCTTTAAAACTCACTTCAAATTCCATATTCCTTTTACAAAAAAAAATCTTTTTAAATCTTTCAAGTTGCCAGAAACATTTTTCTGAAATAATTTCTCTCTATATATATGTATATATGTGTGCATATACATATATATGCATACATATACATGTGCATTATGATAGGAATATTGCATTTATATATATTTTATATGCATATGTACATGTGCATGCATATATTAGCATATAATGTCAGGCATTAATAAATGCATTTTGACTGACTGATGTGGGACAATAAATGGTAGAATACTTGCAGTTTTTACTTCAAGGCACTGTTTAAGGCTCAACTATGACAATCTGTGTAAAGTGTTTTATAAAATTAAAGCATTATATACATTATTATTGTTGTGTTAAATTAAAATTTTCCCCTACTAGATGACAATTACCTTTTTCTTCTTTTTCATGCAGTACTCATAACAAATAAAATAATTTTATTTGAATAATTGCTTAAAGCATATTTGTTTACAAAATACTTATTCATAAGTTTATAATTTATACTTTCCAGTGAAAGGTTAATGTTATATTTTCTGGATCTCAAATATCCTATCAACTTTTCAAGGGCCAATGCATTTTTGAAGTTGGCTGTCAAGGTCTGCCTGTACTCTCCAACTCTAAATTGTGTCCATTAGCTACAATAACTGAAAGGCAATATACACCTGAGAAAGACAAGGTATTTGATGACAAAGCAAGAATTCTACAGATCACATACCAGACATCAAATATAATCAAATATCTGCATGGTGAAAGTTTGGCCTTTTTCCCTTACCAAAATTTATAATATATATTTAAAGTGGATTATAATATCAGAACACACTTCTGATCTCCCATTAGAGACCAAAAAAAAATTCCCAACCTGTTAGTGTTTACAGCAACCTTCTCTGTAAATGGGTATGAACTTGACTAAATTAGTTTGACCTTTCACAAATATAAAAAGGAAAAAAAGATTTGCATTTAATCTTTCTTCTTGTAAAGCTAAAGGTGAAATTAAACCTCTTGAGCAATTGACATTCTAACTATAGTTCTGAACAGTAGCCTTTAATGTACTTGTGATTTCACCCATACCTGACTGAAAAGAAGATCATGGACAAATAGAAGGACCAGGCCTGAGAGATGTCAAAGTTAATTTTGTATCACTAGGAATATCAAAAATTCTATTGATAAAAATTACATTTTTCCATCTTAAGACTTAAATAATTAAAGGTATTTCTTCATTCTTCTATGTTAATATGAACTATGTTGAGAAGATAAGTGCTATCTCATATCTACAATACATGATCCCACATATGGCTAGAAAATGTATCTCATCCTTGTATAAGGAGTGAGGAAAATGAAAACAAAAATAAAACCATTCATTGACTTTTATTGTATGGTAGATCCATAATCTCATCAATGTAGATATCTCTAATAATAATGTATATATATATATATATGTATATACATATATATACATATACATATATGTACATACATATGTATACATGGATGTGCATATGCACATATATATATATAAATCAACCAATCCTTATCATCTTAGACAATTCTTATTCATGTAATTGCATAGGCCTCCTATAAAACAACTTATGCAATGTACTAGAAGCTTTCATTAAGAGATTTATACATTTTTTTTCTTTAGGCCAGGAAAGGATTTAAACAAAATTTGGGTTACCCTTTTCTTTTGCTATATGACTGCCCTATCTCATTTTAAAAAACATACACATACTTTATAATGTCATTATTGCTGTGCCTCCTGAGGAACTCTTTATAATAGTAATAAAAAATAGCTAGCACTTATATAGTTCATACTGTCTGCGAGGTACTGTGCTAAACACTCAAAAATATTAGTTAATTATATCTTCACAACAATTTTGGGAATTAGGTGCTAGAATTATCATCATTTTATACCTGAGGAGACTAAGGCAACCAGAGGTTAAGTAATTTGTCCAAGATCCCACAACTAGTAAGTATCTGAAGCTGGATTTGAACTAAGGTTTTCCTAACTCTAGAGCCAGGTCTCCATCCATTGTACTTCCTACTTTTAACTTTATTAGCAATTTGTTGCTATGTTAAATGTTAAAACTTACTCATTCTGTGCATTATCCCATTAATTCTTTTTGTGACTTTCCATTTTAATTCTTCCCAGAATGGTTTTCCTAACTTTCAGGTATCCAGCATATTGATATTTGTTTTAAAATGTTGGAGTTTTCCAGGAACACTAATGCATTAATGTGGGAAAGTATTTTGGAATTATTTGAAGTGTAGAAGGAGGGCATATATGATAGATAGTATGAAAGTAAATTCAACAGGCTTTAGGAACAAATTGGATATGGATGGTGAGAGACATTTTAATTATGAGTGATACTGATGACTAGGAGAATAGAGGGTTTTTTGATAGTAATAAGTAAATTAGGAGATATGGAAGATTTAAGAGGAAAGATAATGAGCTTTGGACTCATTCAGTTTGGGGCATACTGAATTAAAATATCTATAGATATTCAGCTTAAGATACCCACTAGGCAGTTGAAGATGTGATATTAGGGCTAGAGTAGTAAATCTTGAACTTCTCAGAAGAGAGAAAGTTTAAAAAATGAAGAACTTTAGCTTTACAACTATTATTAGTGTGGTAAAATGTAAGTGTATTACTTGGTCTTAATAAACTGCTTTCTCCCACATCCTGTTTCTTTTTAAATCATGTTTTAAGCAATCGTTCTCTGATTAGGTATTGGGGGAGAATATTACTCCAGAAATATACTCCGGAAATATATATATATATATATATATATATATATATATATATTAAGTACTTATAATGGTTTTATATATACATATATATATAATGGTTATAAATCATTATTGGATTTTTTTATTATACCTTAGTAAAACTAAAAATCTAAATTCAAAACAAACAAAAAACACATTTGTAGGACTTCACCCCCTCTGTGGATGATGAACTCTGGAGGTGTGTTTATCTTTGAAGAGAGAGTAGTTAAGAGAATGTGTGACTTGCCTATGTTCACATAGCTAATAAATATCAGAGGCAGGGCAGGTCTCCCCTGATTCCAAGTCTTTTATGCATTTCACTAAACCATATTGCCTATCTAATTATTGTATATTATGAGTTGGAAATTTTGAAGACAATTGGCTCATTACTGGATCATTTGCCTTAACCTCTCAACTTATGAAACCTAAAGCAGGAAGCCTTTGCTTTGGAAAGGAGTAGTCAGTTTTGGCATAGTCCCATAAGTTAAGATTTAGAGCATGATAGGAATGCAATCTTTGTAAATTCTGCCAAACTGAAACTCCTTCTTCACCATCAGCCTTTGTTGGGAGGTGGAATACATATCCACATAAATTTTCAAAATCTCTGCATACTGCTTATCAAAGACAGTTGACATTTTACTTTCAGGATTTGGTTCTATTCCTACTTATCTCTTGGCCAGACTTCCAACCCTGGAAAATCCATTTCACTCTTTCAAATGCTCAAATGGATATGTAATCACATTAATTCAAAAATTCCCTCTAAAGAAAGTTTCCTTTCCTCCTTCCCTCCCTTCCTTCCTCCTTCCTTTTTCCTTTCTTCTTTCCTTATTTCCCATACTACATGTGGAGGATAATCCTTCCAATATATAGCTCTTACTAGATAGGGGGCCTTGCCACATTTGTATTTATACCATATAGGAAAATGTTTGAAATAAAAGTCAGAGAATGAAAGGACATCATCAAGGAATTTTTTTGTGAAGAAAACAAAATGGGTTGGTCATAGGACAAGTACAGAGATTAAAGAAATATACTAGAATGCTCCAAAGTTACTAATGCAATATCAGTAAAAATCAAGGAAAGTGCCCAGAATGTTGGAAGGACCCCTTGTGGAGAAGCATTTCAGGATCATGTATAAAATCACAAAAACATGGTCAGTGTTGAAGTTGTTGAGGACTTTATCTTTGGGGGGAAACTTCTGAATCAATGTGAGGAGGAAAGAAGGATGGAAGGAAGGAAGGAAGAAAGGAAAGAAGAAAGGAAGGAAGGAAGGAAGGAAGGAAGGAAGGAAGGAAGGAAGGAAGGAAGGAAGGAAGGAAGGAAGGAAGGAAAGAAGGAAGAAAGGAAGGAAGGACCAGCTGGATGGATGATAGGAGGAAAGAAGAGAGGCTTGTAAACTAAATCTCAATGGCATCACTTAAATATATCCCCATCTTTCTATTCACATAACTATTCTAGTTCAAGTTTTTATTTCCTCTTGCCCAGACTATTGCAATATTGGCTTCTGTGTTTCAAGTCTATCTCCTCCCCAGTGTATACTCCTTCTAATTTCAAAATTCATTTTCTTGAAATGAAGGGATAACCATATCTTTCCTTGTTCAATGAACTCATATAGTTGCCTATTAGCTGCAAGATGAAATGTTACTTTGTTTAACTCCTCTGTTTAATATTTAAAGCCTTTCATGATTTAAATACAACTAGACTAACCTTATTTTCCTTTAGAGACAATTAAATGGCTCAGTGGACAGAGGGTTAGACTTGGATCAGAAAGACCTGAGTTTCAATCCAACATCAGGTAGTTAATAACTGCCTCAGTTTTCTTAATTGTAGAAATTGGATAAAAAAGCACCTCCTTCATTTTTTGAAGTCCAAGTGGGATATTTGTAAAATACCTAGTGATATAGAAGATGCATGATAAAAGTTTGTTTCCGTTATTTCTTCATAATTAGATTACAGTTATAAATTGATATCTTTTATATACTCTTCCATCCAACCAAATTAGTTTTCTTTTTATTTCTTACACAAGGTATGTCATATGCCTTTGAATAGTCTATCATTCATACCTGAATGTATTCTCTTCTCACTTCTACATCTTTGAATTTTCATTTTTTTTCAAAGTTCAACTAAGGTGTCTCTTTTTACATTAGCTTTTTCTCATTCAATTCAACTCCAATTTCCTTCTCACTCCAATAATTATTTATTTTCTATATATCTTTTGTTGAAACATACTGAATATCTCCATTTTAGTTTCTCTAGAAATACTAATAAATACATGGTTCTCAAATAAAAATTCTGCCCAGCCTTATAATCCCAGAAATGAGGAGCAGATCAAGAATAAAAAATGTCCCTAGGAAAACTGAATTCAGAAGGAAACTCAAAACTAGGAAGCAAAGGATTTCTTCTCAATTTTTTTCTGAATCCCCTGAAGGAGTTAACCTATTACACATACTTGGGAATCACCTTCTTAATTCAGAAGGATGATAATATTGATCCCAAGGAAATAATTCTTTATGCCCTAGAGAAAGGGAGAGGAGGGAGGGAGTTGCTACTGTATAAAACTATTTTAACATATTGTGACTTTTTTCTCTTCATAAGTCCTATAAATGTTATCCCAAATTATTTGGAGGTAGAGAGATGTCCACATTCATAGAGCGACTATAGCATTTTGGAAATTTCACTTTCTAAGCTAGACATGATTAGAATTATAATACATAATGTAACATTAGAGGAAAAAGTTTTCTATTTGGCATTTGTCAATACTTAGTATATTATTAATATTTTCTTTAATACTTGCATATTCTTATATATGCGCATACTATCTCCCTATATAGAATGTAAACTTCTTGAGGGAAGGAACAGTTTCACTTTTTTAATTTTTCCTGAGTGACAATTATAATATCTGGTATGATCATAGAACTGGCAGGGACTCTATAGGCCATGTAATCTAATCCTCCAGTTTTACAAATGTAAAATATAAAACATAGAGAGGTTAAGCTGATTATTCCAGGCCACAAAAGTAGTTAGTTGTTGAGTCATTATTCAACTCCAGGAATTACAATTCTAAATCAATTGCCCTATCCATTACATCTCACTGCTTCCCAGGTAGATGTTCAATAAATGTCTGTGATTTGAATGATTGATTTGAGTTAATTCTTGCTATTTTCTAACTGGTATAGATTTAAGCTGACCTATTGTAATACATTTTCATCCAGATTGATTATTTCCAATATGCACTTATTATTGAAACAGTTGCTGTCTAGACTTTCCGCCTGAACCTCAAATCAATCAGCAAGTATTTATGTGAAGATCTATGAGTAGTTACTTAAATATTATAAGAATTATTTCATGTATTCAAATTATTATATAACTGGGGAAAAATTAATACACTAAAATGATATAGCAATTAAATGTTAAACTATATGTCCACAGTAGTAAGTAGAATATAGTATTACAGGAAAGACAAGATTATAGTGGAATGAAATAACTTAGAAGAATTGATGTTAAAGAATTAATAGTTTGTAGGCAAAAAGGTGGAAAGGGAGAGGGTTTAAAAACTTATATGATTATAGGTATTAAGTTCTAGGGTCCTTCAAACTTTGATTGCAAGCATTCCATGAGGTCTGACATAGAAATATGAGAGATTAGGAAATGACTTATGAGGTTTTGTCAGTGATAGAATGGTCACTTACCTAGTGACAGCAATTCCTTATAGGCAAAATCATTTGGCATTCTTGGTCCTGGTTTCCAAGTCAGATTAGCAGTTTCATTTCATCTTATAGGATTTATGTACAGACATCCAAGGAAGACAAAAACTGACACCTAAGAATATCAACAACCTGGTATAGTAGAAATATTGTTGGATTAGAAGTTAGACATGATATCTGATATTCCTTTCAATTTTATATATCTATGCACTGGTCTAACATAATAAGATCCCACCTTGTTGTCTCTACTTAGTTTAAGAACAAATTCTATAATAATATCATTAAACATAAAATGAAGATGCTCTGCTTCTCCTAGTCTAAAATTACTGGCAGCAGAAATTCCCAATGTGACAAAGAGATTGGTATACTCAGAGCTTTTGGAAGTAATTATTTCCTTTTGCCACAACTAAACCAATGAGAATGGTTATCAAAGATAAAAGTTTATAGATGCTTTTGTGAAGACTATGCAAAGGTACACATCACAACCTATAACTTCCTTTTCAATGGTTATTGTTATTGGTATTTTATTGTTGCATATGTGTTTGGAATATGGAATGTTTTAAAGGGAATTGGCCTAGACTTAGAATTTGCTGGCTTTGGGGAATTTTCAGGGTAGAAACCTGGAAATATCTACCACCAGAAATAAGCAAGCTATTTGCAATTTATTACACTTTTTGAAAGCTACCTGCGTTACTGAAAGGTTAAGTGATTTTCCTAGAATTAGGAGTAAGAGGCAAGACCAAATCAAATGTTCCTAATTCTTAGAGGCCAGATCTCATCTATAATAACACATATCCTCTATCAAGTACTTTTCATAGATTATACTTCTTGAAAAATAAAGAAATAGACTCCATTTATTTGTTTTTAAGTATCCTTAAATAAAGAAAGTTACTTTAAAATGTTTTTTATTATTATTATTTTGGTCTAATGTTGTTGTAGATTCAGTCATAAAGAATTAGCTTTCAGCAATTTTTTTCTTGAGATATACAGACAACTTTTTTTTTATTTCTAGTTCATAGATACATATCCCAGGTTTGCTGAGGACATAGTATCCAATTTACAAAAGTATTGCATGCAAATCTACTTTATTACCTATCAAAAATATAGGAATTCGGAATGTCGGTCCAAAGCAGAGATGGACATCTGTTTTGATTCAATTAAAATCAATTCAAAGAACATTTCCTGAATGCTTACAATATTCAAGTCATTGTGTTGATCAAGTACAAATCTAGTTTGAGTATTTGAAGATGATTTTTATATCATGTCAATAATTAACATGAATCTAATTTTTTTGAATCTGCACTAAAATTCACACCTACAATTGAAAGAATTAAGCCTAATAATGTCCAAAATATTCTAAATGTATTTGTGACTCAATTTCCTGAAAGATTTTTTTTAATCTTTCCTGAATACATCTTATTTATCTGTTTTAAATGAAAGTCCTTTACTCAGGGGCCATATCTAATTCAGTATTTTCCACAGTGCCCAGAGCATTATTGGTTTTCAAAGATATGCTAAATACTCTCCTCATAAAAGTGATTCAAAGTTGCTTTTTCAGAGGGTTATTTGTATTTAACAGAATATCTATTACATTTTTCTGATAACACAAACACTTATTTTTTTCAATTCATTAAAAATTAAACCATTGCCCACAGGCCTTCTGGTTATGTGTTTCACTGAGATCTAAAAGTTAAATTTTCTGTGAAAATAAAATGAACTTCACAAACAGAAAAGTTCAGAACATATGAATTCAACAAAACACATTTCACAACACATTTCCTGGAAGTTGACCAGCCTTTGGAAAGTAAACAAAAGCATAAAAATTATTTTTATATGTATAAATTTCTTACTATTCTTCAAGTTTTAAAAGAAAGAAAAAAAGTAACAGAAGAAAATAAATCAAACTCATCTAAAGTGGAGGCTTTCCAAATTGTTTCTAGTGCAAAAAAAAATGTGTTGCAGGATCTTTTTTCTATGTGCCAGTATTGTGTAGATATCACTGCTGCACATGTATTTGTTTCTTTTTTAATAGGGAAAGCATTTGCTTGTTTCAGTCATATGATACCTCTCCTGTTTTCCACAATGTTTCCAAGATCACTAAAAAATGGTTCAGAAATGGCATTCTCCAGTTTTGTTTGTTTGTATTTCTCTAGCCCTCCAAGATGGAGTTCATCTGAGCCTGTCAGTTGAATTTATTGTTAGCTGCAGGTAATCTTAATCTCCTTTTATTTATATTGGATTTTACTTTGCTATTGGCCCCTTGGGATTTATTTTATCTAGTTCAAGACATCATCTTTTACAAAGAAAATGGAAGTAAATAAGAGTTGCTTTTTTCTATTTATTTTCCATCTTCCTTTGTCATTGTTCCATTTAAGCCACACAAAGATTTTAAAAAGTCTTTGCTACTCTTCTCCCCAGGATTACTTAAAGTAAATATACAAAAATAATTTGTGTTATTTTTAGTATTCAAGACTCATATCAACTCATTATCAACATTAACATTCATGATAATATTTTTATATGACTTTCCCATTCCTTGGTATTCATCTTGTTGTCTGTGCTTTTATAAATAATCAAAGTTGGTTGATGAGTTTCCTGCATTTCCATATTATCTTCTTTAAATATGTCCTTTTCTCTCACTAGAATTGTTTTCATCTGTGTTTTTAGAATTTTGTTAGTGAAAGTTGGTCAGGGATTCAACACTCATTTATTAAGCATTTACTATGTACCTGGCACTATGTAAATTTCAGACTCAAAGCAGGTGAAAACACTTCCTCAGGGAACTTAGATGATACATATAAGGTATTTTAATCAGCCAACAAGTAATTATTAACATCTTCTGTATGCCTGGCACCAGACTAATCACTAGAAATACAAACAAAAGTCCTTTCTCTAAAGGAGCTTAGATTCTAACAGAGGAATATAACATGCACACAACTTTTTACAAGCAACGAATTGGAGAATAAATTAGAGATAATCAGGAGAGAAGAAATTAGCATTAAGGGAGTACAAAAAATGCTTTCTTTAGAAGATGGGATTTTACTTAAGAAGGGAAGGAGGCAGAAATGATAAGAGAGAGTTCCAGGTATGGATAAAAGCCTGTTATTAAGGGGTTATTAAGGTTTAAGAACTTTGAAAGATAGAAGAAAGCCAGATTATGAAAGATTTCCAGACAAAAAGGACTTTGCATATATATCCTGGATGGAAAATAATCAGAGGGGAAGACACTTGCAGCTGAAGGCACCTAGAAAGCTCTGTCTGTGGATTTGAGTTAAGACTTGAAGTAAACGAGGGAAACTAAGACAGATATGAGGTAAGAGGGCGTTCTGAGTATGGGAAATAATAGTCACTGCAAAAGTACAAGGAGAGGAAATGGAGTACATTGTTCATAGAACAATAAGGCTAGTGCTGCTGGACCATAGAGTGAATGGAGTGGAAAATAGAATGACTAGAAAGATAGTAAAGCCCATATTATGTAAAACTGATTAGTTTAGATGTCAAATTAATTCACATATTTTATTTTAGATTCACTAATAAGCCACTGGTCTTTATTAAATGAAGTGTAGAAGGAGGGTGACATGATCAGAATTTTACAGAAGTTATCTTGACAGTTTAGTGGATGGATTAGAGCAGGGAGAGATGATTCTGGGAGACCCACTAGACTGCTCTCTCCAAAATTCAGAGAGATTATGAGCAAGAACCAAGGTAGTATGTACTTTGTGTTTGAAACTTCTATGGAATGTTAGGCTGAAGAATTCTACTAATCTTTACACTGGATTCCTTGAAACCTCTCATCCAAATCTAAGGTGCATATCCATCAATGGCTAACCTTGCTTTTCTTATTTGTCAAAAATTATAGAACAGAATAGTCATTTATCTCCACTATTCCTACTATTGTTACCTTAGTAATCAGTCACTCTATTTTGATCAGAATCATATCCAAAATAGTCCATTCCCTCTCACTTCCTCAATCCTTTGAAAAGTGGAATTATCTATCAGTAATATAAAACAAGAGTTGTTTAGTTGATTCCATCTTTTTTTTTTCTTTTGGGAATAAAAGCACTTCTGGCTCTAAATCAGCTGAAGTTTCCATATCTATATAAGATTTCTATGGGGACACATATGACACACACAAACAGAAATCCAGAGAGAAAACTGAAGAACAAAGACTTCTAGAATCTCACTCAACTTCAGAGTTTCATTCAGCTCATTCATACACCATAACAAACAGCTTTGCAAGAGCCTTAGGAATAGATCAAGTTAACAACCACAACTCCAGGAATTCTGGCTTACCCTGCTTATATCTGTTTTCTGCAGATGTCCTCAGAAAGAGAAAGAGAATAATATATCTTCAGAGTTGTTACCCACAACTGCTGCTGGCTGCTCTCTCCTCAGCTCAGCTGTCCTGGCTTCCTTAGGGTTGCATCCACAGCAGATTCAAGCTTGGGAAAGATGATGGGGCTAGAAATATATAATTCAGAGTTTTCTATATAGAGACATTCTCTGAAGTTATTTAAGAATTCAAGACTCAGCTTCTTCATAAAGTCTTACCTGATCACTTTAATTATTAATGCCTTTCAACTCCCCTTCTAAACTGCCTATTAATTCAATAAATATTTTGCATGAAACATTAAGTATATGTGTATATACATATATATGTAAATGTACATACACATGCACGTTCATGTATTATCTATCATCTATCTATCCATATCTATCTATGACATACTATATAGAAGGACTTGGAGGTAAAACTGGCAAGTTGATATTGGGAAGGAGAGTAATCAAAATAGCTTAGAGCATAGAGTATATAGAATAATATGAGACAAGAATGAAAAAAAATAAGTACCAGTTCACATAGGGCCTTGAGTGACATCCAAAGACATTTGGGAACATCAAAGATCATTAACCACCATAAGTAATGCTCAAGAAAATTGTTTCAATAGACTAAACCATCTTGGACACAGATTGCAAAATCTTACTAAGTAAGTGGCTGATTAGAAAATATATTGCCATTAAGGGGAAGAAAGAAATGAAGGTTAGCTAGAAAGGTTAACCTGAGGTGATAACAATCGATGAGTATGACTTGACATAAATGGAATAGTTGGAGTTAATATTCATTCACTGGCTCATACTCTCAATAATAAACATGTCAAGGTATGACAGTCATTTCATCCCTCAAAAGTGAAATGATGTGATTTCAGGTGTCATGTTTTGGGTATTTGAACTTTAATTCCATTATTAATCACCACAATAAATGGATTCATTATAGGTATTAATTTGCAGCAGTAGCACAATAAACTGATTCATTATAGGTATTAATTTGATCATGTCACTTGCTGTCAGATTATTAATGCCACTAACATAAAGTAGCTCATTAAAGAATCTATTCTCAGTTACAAATTTCTATAAAATTTTTGGAGATTTAGACTATTAGGCAAAAATAAGTTGAACATAGTGAACAATATGAACAATTAATTTGAAAATTTGGAAATTTAAACATTAAGATAATTTCCAGATCTTTGTTTAATAAGAGCAGAACTACAATGTAGGAATGAATAATGCAATTGTTTGAAGTTTTCCAACTGAGAAGCTGGTTTGGCACATTAGGTAATAAGATGTCACTGATGAAGTAGGATGCTTCATCAGAAATACTGTAGGGGATTTTCATCCCTGTCTTTATGGGATTTGTAACAAAATAGGACTGCAGAAAGTTGATTCAAGGACCTTATTATCATTGTTGTCATCATCATAATTTTCCTCCTCCTTCTCCTCTTCTTTCTTTTCCTCCTTCTCTTCCTCCTTCTCTTCCTCCCTCTCTTCTTCTTCCTCCTGTTTCTTCTCCTCCTCTTACTCTTCCTTCTCCTCTTCCTTTACTTCCTCTCTTCATACTTCTCCTCCCCCTCATCCTCCTCCTTCTTCTTCTTCCTTTCTTCCTACTTCTCCTCCCCCTCTTCCTCCTCCTCCTTCTTCTACCTCTTCTTCTTCTTCCTTCTTCTGCTTTTGTTCCTGCTTCTTCTACTTCTGCTTCTTCCTCTGCTTCTCTTTCTTTTGCTTGTTTTTTCTTCTTGTCCTCTCCTCCTTCTCCTTATGCTTCTCTTCCTGCTACTGTTGCTGTTGCTTCTGTTTCATAATGTTCATAATCATCACTATCATGTATATAGCACTTTCAAGTTTGCAAAGAATTTTACAAATATTATCTCATCTTATTCTCACAAGAGACCTAGAAGTCGGAGATGCTATTTTTATTCCCATTTCTGAGTTGAAGAAACTAAGACAGAAAGAGATTAAATGATTGAACTAGTAAATGTATTAAGTCAGATTTCTATAAAATTTAATGTTTGCAAGTTTCTTAAGTACAAAAACTATTTGATTTTATTTGTATCTGTCTTTAGTTCCCGCTATGATATTTTGCACATAGTAATCTCTTAATAAATATTTTTGAATCAAGTTGACTAAGGGAAACAGCTACAGTAGCGATGATTACATTTTTGATATTAGGATAATTTAGTCTGAAGTATTTTTATTATTCTCTATTTGTTTTAATATAATTTTAAAATATTTTTATGTTATTTTGAACCTCATAAATGCCAGCAAGGAAAAATACTCTTCATATGCAAAGAAAGAAACATAAATTGTACATAAACCTATCAATCTCTATTATACATGGCTTTTTAAAAATTGTATAAATAATAATCACATGAGTTTTGAAGTTGTCCTGATTGTTTTTATAGTTCTTTAGACTTCCTACTCATTATGTACATTTTTAAATGCATCAATTATGTTCTTAACCCTTTTTCCTTTCAATTATTAATTTTTTGCATTGCTATCACTATTCTTTTTTCCTTTTCAATTCTTTTCTGGGAGAGAAAGGTTCATTTGTAAAAAACAAAAACAAAAACAAAACTCACACAAACCACAAAACAAAGTAAAGTAATACATGGCTCATGTCCAAGAAAAGATATCTCATTCTGTAACCTAATTTATTATTTTTCTTTCAAAAGGTACTGAGCATGTTTCATTATTAGTTCTCTATAGTCATAGATGGCTATGAAAAATCACAGTTCTTAATTCTTTCAAAATTTCTACAATTCACAATTTTGTAGTAATTCTGTAAATTGTTCTCCTTTTTCTGCTCACTTCTTTTTTCATCAGTTCATGCAAGTCCCTCACCCCACATTTTTTTAAATTTCTTATTCCCAGTATTTAATGCAGTTTTTGGACATAACAGATTCTTTAAAAACTGTTTATTGATTGATTGGTGATGATATTCCATTACATTCACATAACATAAGTTGGTGACTTGCCCTCAAATTATGAACTACCCCTTTAGTTTCCAGTTACTTATCTTAAAAAATGTTGAAATATAAATATTTTGAACATATGAGTTTTTCTCATTTTTATACTCTTTGGAATATAAAATTAAAAGTGCTATGAGCTTAAATATGTGCAGTTTATGGACTGAGGATATAGTTCCATTTTTTTTTCCTGAGTGGCTCCAGTCATTCATAGATTCATGAATAATATATATCATATCACTACAACAGATGTCATTTTCCTTTTTTGCCATATTTACCAAGGGATATGAAGTGAAGACTATGTTATTTTAATTTTATTTCATTGTTAATTAGGGTGAAATGAATTAGGACATTTTCTTTCATAAACCTATAGGGTTAACTTTTTGTTGTTCAGTGATTTCAGTCATGTCTGAAACTTCATGACCCCGGGGATGGGGATGGGGGGCTTTCTTGGCATTGATTCTTGAATGCTTTGTCATTTCCTTCTAGCTCATTTTACATAAAAGGAAACTGAAAAAAAAGTGCTAAGTCAATTGACTGGTATCACACAGTTAAGAGTCTGAGGCTGAATTTGAATTTCAGAAGATGGGTATTCCTGACTTCAAACCCAACATTCTCTCTAGTACACTTCCTAGCTACATTCTTTGTTCTTTTAATGACTACCTATTAATATATTTTGACTAATTATTTACTGATATATCCATCTGAATCTACCCACTTTCAATCTTGGACATAAATTATTTTATCATAGAAACTTGCTTTGTTTAAATTGACCATTTTCATTTTGTTTTAACTGCACTATTTTTCTTTATTAAGAAATTAATTTTTATTTAATCAAACTTGTCCACTTTATTTTCTATGAGATTTGAAGCTCTTTGTTTGGTTAAAAAGTCTTAAAATGTTGTAGTTGTGAAGGATGTCTTGTCCCCTATTATTTTTATTTATTATTGATATTATCTTTTATATTTGGGTTCTTTATCTTTTTGTAAATTATTGTAATATATTTTGTAAGATATTGATCTAAACATATTTTTGCCCAACTACTCTCCAGTTTTCTCATCTGGTTTTAGTGGATATTCTGTGCACAAATAATTGGAATCTTTGGCTTCATCCAAAACTATGTCACTATATTCTTTTATTGATCAGATTTACTAAGCAAATTTTCTATCTTTTTAGTTAGGACCAATTTTTTTTAATTAAAACTTTTTATTTACAGAACATATGAGTGATTTTTCTACATTGACCGTAACAAAATTTTTGTTCCAAATTTTTCCCCTCCTTCCTCCCACCCTCACCCCTAGAAGACAGGTATTCTAATACATGTTAAATATGTTACATTTTATGACAAATCCAATATATGTATATATACATACATACATATATGTATATATATACATATATATATATATATATATATATATACAGTTATCTTGCTGCACAAGAAAAGTCAGATCTAGAAAGAGAAAAAAAAACCTAAGAAGAAAAACAAAATGCAAGCAAACATTCACAGAAAGCATTAAAGGACTATGTTGCGGTATCATTTCTTTTAAAATACTTGAAAACATTAAAGCAATCAAATTGTTCATGAATTCAACTGATAAATTTAGAATGTGAAATTAGTCTTCTTCCAAAATGTTCTTTTGTGGGGATAAATTGAATGTTTTTTGTTGTTGTTGTTTAAATTTGGAAACCTAAAGATAAAAATAAATTTCTCAGCATAAGACAACTTACTTCAAATCTTGAAATATGTAGGAAGATTGGAACTAGAGCAGCCCCAGTTCCCACAGGCCTCTCTCTGGATGTATATGACTATCTTCATCGCTGAACAATAGGAACTAGTTTGAATTACCTCATTAGAAAATGTGTCCATCAGAATTGGCCATTGTATAGTCTTGTTGCTGTGTAAAATGATCTCCTGGTTCTGCTCACTTCACTTAGCATCAGTTCATATAGGTCTCTCCAGGCCTCTCTGAAATCATCTCGTTAAGGACCAAACTGTTTTGATAATTATTCCTTTGTATTATAATCTGAAATCTCATACTGCCAAGTCTCTTTCCTTCTTTTAAAAGTTATTTCTGACAAGTTTTTTTTTTTAATTTTAATATTTTTAGAATTTTGATATTTTTAGACTTATAAGGTAATGAATGCTTTAGTATTTTTGTATTGAATTGAATAAATAAATTTAGGTAGTATTGTTTTCTAATCTTATTGACTTAGGCCATCTGTAAGTAATCAGTTTGTTCAATTATTTTAGTTTCTATGCAAATAGTATTTTGTAGTTATAGTAATAAAATTCCTATGTATTTCTTATTAGAGAAATGTCAAATTTTCTCAATTCCATAATTATTTTGTATCAATTTCTTACTATATTTATTACCTCAATTTTATTTATAATATACAAGCCTGTTGATGTGGATTTATTTTATATATTACTTCTTTGATTAAATTAATTTTAGTTAAATCTCAAAATTTCTTTCTGCAGATAATCTTATTATCTAGGAATAACTTTACCCTTATTTCCTATGCTTTTTTCTTCTACTACCTTTTTGCTTGTTTTAGTAATACAAGAAGCATCTCTAGAATAATATAGAATATTAGTAGGGATATTGATCATCATTATTTTATCCCTGATATGAATAAACAAGTCTCTAACATTTTTTCTTTTATTTTTGGTTTCAGATAGATATCAACGAAAGATTCAAATTATTTTTAAATATGTAGAATTGGGTGTTTAGTTTTGTTAAAAGTTTTTTCTCAGTCTACTAATATCATTATGAGATTTAATGTCATTTTCATGGTTTGTTTTGTTTATATTTCCCCTAATGTTGAACCAAAATCACATTACTGATATAAATATAACTGGGTCATAGTGTATAATGGTTTGGATATGTTGCCATGGCATTTTCCTTAATTTTTATTTAAATATTTACATTGATACCCATCAGGGTATCATTTCTTTTTAAATACTTGAAAACATTAAAGCAATCAAATTGTCCATGAATTCAACTGATAAATTTAGAATGTGAAATCAATCTTCCTCCAAAATGTTCTTTTGTGGGGATAAATTGAATGCATTTTTTGTTGTTTAAATTTGCAAACCTAAAGATAAAAATAAATTTTTCAGCACAAGGCAAGTTACTTCAAATCTTGAAATATGTAGGAAGATTGGAACTAGAGCAGCCCCAGTTAAATGAAAAAAAAGAAAGAAAGAAAATGCTTACAAAGATATGAGGGGTTTCTTTGCTTAAGAGTAGTGATATCAACTGATTATCTGAAACAAGATTAATTTTTGTTGGTTTCTTTTAAAGTTATTTGTGACATCCCAATTCTTATCCTTAAGCTTTAGTAATAATAGGATTCTTCTGCTATTCATATACAGGTGATAGAACTGAAAAGCAGTTCATTTGGTTTTTACCCAGTTTCCTAGAGAATTCAATATATTCATTCAATAGAGCCATTTTGAAGGGCATAGATAAAAACATGTTCTACATTTGACAGTGACTAGATCTGAAGGCAAGGTTAGAAATCGAGGTTAAAGAATGAGTTTTGGGGGGAGGGCAAACATATTTTTATAGCTGCTTTTCTATTTGGCAAACAGATGGTTGGAGTCTTAGATGAGTGCCAGAAAGAAACAGCTGGCAAATCAAAAGATCCTGAAAGCAGTTAGAAGTGCTTATGAGCATTTAGAAGAAACAACATCTTTGAAAATGGGCAAAAAGTTCAAGCCATACTTAAAATGCATTTAAAAAAATAGATGCTTAGGGCAAGGGAAAGATGCTGAAACCAATATAACCAGAAAGAGGTTTGATTCTAGCCAAATGCTAATGATCAGGTGTATCCTCAGTCTTCTGAACCCCCTCCCTCCAAAAAAAGAGGTTGAGCATAATTGTGCTGTGTAAATAGAATGCGTTTTAAAAAGAAGGCATCAGAATGAGAGAAACAGAGGAGGGATAAAGATCTGTGATGTGATTCCCTTTTCTTTTTACTATTTTTTGTTCTTTTTAAAACCTAGCTTTCTCTCCTTAATTTTATATCCTATTTAATGACTCCACCTATTAAATTTCAAAATAAAATACTTGGAGTGCTGAACCTTCCTTTCTCTAAGAACATAAAAAGGATTAGCTGATTGAAAGCAATATGGATACAAAATCTCCCTACAGCAAATTCTGAATACAATTACTCCAAGTAACAACTAGCAGTTAGAATTGGTCAGATTCAGAGGTCCATCACAAAGCCCACAAAATAATGTTTTTTAAAAACCACTAAATCATTAAGTATAATATTACTGTTATAATGCATATTATTTTTAAACATCAGGAAATAAGAAGAAACAAATCATTTTAGATTCACAATAGGAGGGCACTGATTTTAGGAAACATTCAATGTACCAGGTTTTCTCCCTAAAAACTGAGCTAAAAAAGCCAATCTATTCCAAAGAAGGGTTCAGCAAATTCATTAACCTGAAATGCTACTGATAAGCTACTGAGTAGTCTGTGAGGTTATATGTGTGGAAGAAGGGGAAGGGGCAAAATCAATTAAATGAAAAGTAATAAAAACAAAGGGAGAGGGGAGAAGCATAGAAATAGAGAAGAAAGGAGGAGGAGAAAAGGAGAGGGAGAAAGACAGAAAGAAGAAAGATGCAGAGACATAGAAGGAAAGATAAAGGAAAAAAAAGAATAAAACAAATAAAGTAGATGAAGGAAGAAGAGCAAAAAGGAGGAGGTAACATTGCACATGTTGAAAAGTAGAAAGACCCAAATAGTGGAACTTGGTACTAATTTACAACATTTATGTAGGCTTCCCATCCAATGCTATAAGATCTAGATTCTGATCTTTGTGACAACATTGATTCAATTATTACAAACAGTTATATACTTTTTCCAAAATCACATAAATAGAATTCATGGTATGTTCTATTAAATGATTAGTCTCAAACATCAGAATGCTAGTTTGCATCCCTGGCAGACACACTACTATTCTATATTAGAAAACAACTGGCAGTCGAAGACCATAATATTTTTTTAGCTATTATTGTAGTTTTCATGGACATAAAAAGAGCATGTACCAGGATCTACTATTCTTTGGAATTAATTCTGAAAGCAATTCCTTCACTATTTACTACTTTCCCAGGGAAACCATAGCCTTAAAAATCCTTGTATTACAAAATTGGTGATTGACATCACAATGAGCAGAGCTCTAAAATTTTTGATGATTCTGTAATGATGATCAGCATTATTGCATGAAAATCATATTCTCATTTTGGAAATCTAATCTAATATATAGTAAAACAATTAAAAATACCTCTTTATTATAAATACAAGGCTTTATGTTTATTCCTTATTAAATTTCAGTCTTGCTCATTTCAGCCTATATTTTTGGGAAAATATTCAAAAGGGAGTAGTTGACCTCATCTTTTCCTGTTTGTATGATTTTTAAATTGTTTTCTTCTGAAGGCTTCTAGTGAGGAAAGAAAAATAACTGGTATGGAAGAATCCTCCCTCCCCCAACGGACTCTATCTGAAGCTAAAGTATTCTTTGAATTCAAACCTTAGCCATTTCCATTATTGTTTGGTCCTTCATTTTAGGCAGAGGAGATTGACTACAACCTTATGAACTTGAGAGTTCAGGGGAGAGAGAGAGGAAAGAAGGGAGAGAGAGAAAAAGAGAGAGAGATCCAAGATAAAAGATTTGTTTCTCCTGTCATTTTCATCCAATCCAGGATCTATTTCTTGAGGATGTAGTAGCAACCTTGTTCCAGATAAGCCAGTGGTAAGGCAAGGACTCATGTAATAGTAATGTCATATAGTGTTCTGAACTTGGTGGGAACAATACCATGCAGAAACAAATTTGAGTCTGAGCCAACTCTTCGCAGAGACTGAGTATACAGGGGAAATTGGAATCTGTGTTCTACTTGAAATTCTCTTCTTTCTCTTCAAAACAGCATCCTTTTGTAAAATGGCATTTTTATTAAATGGTGTTAATTGGTTAAATGTAGCTTGGATACAAGTAACAGATATAGCTAATTGTGGGGGAACACATGAGAACAGGAACTGGAGTTGAAAATTAAAGATATATAAATAGTCACTGTTACCTCTAGAATACTGAGGGAGATTAAGATAGTTTTCCTTTGAGAGAGAAAGGCTACAGTACTTGTTGTAGACAAAAATGCCTCAGTATGTAAAAAAAAATCTCAGCAAAATATGAAAAAAATTACTTAGAAAAAATAAAAGAAAAAATCTAAAATTCTAAATTTTTAAAGTAAATAATCCATTTCCCATATGTTCTGACACTCTTTCAATTTAAATATTGCAGAATTAAGAAATAGTATATATTAAATAGAAAATGAATATGAGCCCTGGACTGTTATTAAATCTCAAATAACCTTTGTGAGCCTCAGATTGCTCTTCAATAAAATGAGAATGATATCTATCTCACTCCCCTGCCTATATCACAAAGTCATTATGAGAATCAAATTGCAAGTGAAAATGCTTTTAAAAGGGCACAGCCTAGATAGCAGAGAATAGGCAACAGCCCACCTGATTTCTTCCTATATTCCCCTACAAATAACTTTAAAATACCGATTCAAATTAAATTTTAGAGGAGAAAAGCAAAGTTCAGAGTGGAATATTATTCTAGTCTAAGACTACTTGAAATATTGGCAGAAAAGTCCTATCAAGATAGTAGCCAGTCTGAAATGCAATAGTAGCAACAATGGTAGCCTTAGAAGCTAGAGTAACAAGAAGTGGTAGCATCCATTCAGAAAAACTCAAGCTGGGGCAGCTAGATGGCATAATAGATAGAGCACTAGCCACAGAGTCAGGAGCACCTGTGTTCAAATCCAATCTCAAACAATTAACACTTACTAACTGTGTGATTCCCTGGGGAAGTCACTTAACCTTAATTCCTTCACCAAAAGAAAAAAGGAAAAAAAAATAAACAATCAATGAAGATGTTATAGGGGTCAGAGAGCTGGTCAAAAAGAGATTGCAGTGGACCCTTATTAACACTTGGGGCAACTGGTGCTAATTTGAAATTCTATTGCCCATAAGCAGTTCTGTATCACAGCTCAAGAACAAAGGTGAAGTCTTGGTATGGTCACAAAGGAGAAGGCCTTTGCTTCCAGTTTCAAAGTGAAGAAGTAGCATTTGTGGATGCCGAAGAGTAAAAAACCTACTCACAGTTCTGGGTCAAGAAGAACACTAGACTTTGTGGATGCAGGATATACAAGGACCTTCCAGAATAAACATCAGACTGCAGGCTAAGACAATAGTGACCAAATCTCTGCCCATCTCATACCATCTTGGAAACATTGAAAAGCTTCAGACCCTCATTACCAGTTCTGGAAATAGTAGCACAAAATGACTTAATCTTGAAAAGGTGCCTTCTCACCTCCATGTGAGCACAACCTAATTTTAACATTAAGTTTGAAATCAAGAGATGTGCTGGGGAAATGAGCAAACAAAAACAACCAAAAAAGATTCAACCACAAAAATCTATTATAATTTCAGGAAAAATTAAAACATAACCTCAGAATAGTATAGCTGCAAGTAGTCTCAAGGGAGAAAATAAAAATTGGACCCAAAACCAACAAGAATTCTTGGAAGAGACAAAAAAGAGATAGAAGTAGATAAAATTTGAGAAAAAAAGTAAAAATAATGCAAAAAAATTACCAAAAGATAATTAATAGCTTAGTAAATAAGGCACAAAAATACTCAAAGAAAATAACAATTTAAAATACAGAATCAACCTAATGTTAGAGGGGCAAAAATTCATTGAAGAAAAGAACTTCTTAAAAGCAATGCAGGCCAAAAATGAAGGGAGCTACAAAAATTCACTGAAGAAAAAAATACATTTTAAAAAGCAGAATTTGTCAAATAGAAAAAGAGATATAAAAATTTACTGAAGAAAATAATTATATAAAATTAGATTTGGGCAAGTTAAAGCTAATAACCCCATGATACATCAGGAAACAATAAAACAAAGTCAAAAGAATTAAGAAGAAAAAAAATGTAAAATATCGGAAAAACAATACAGGGTGGAGCCAAGAGGATGAAGTAAAAGTACAGAATCTTCTGAACTCTCCCACAAACACCTCTAATACCTTTATATTTATTTATTCATTCATTCATTCAGTTTTTTTTATATTTCCCCAGTTACATGTAAAAAAACAATTTTAATATTCATTTTTAAAACTTTGAGTTTCAGTTTCTTTCCCTTCCTCCCTCCCCAAGTATTTCATTGAGAATGCAAGCAATTCAATATAGGTTATACAGGTGTAATCATAGAAAATATTTCCATAATTATCATGTTGTGAGGACCAAAAAAAAAATCCTCAAGAATGATAAAGAAAGTAAATAAAAGTTTGCTTCAAACTGCATTCAAATACCATTAGCTATTTTTTTTTTCTGGGTATGATTAGCTTTTTTTTTTTTTTTTTTTACAGTGATTAGAGGTATCTTGGATAATTGAATTTTTGAGAATAGTTAGATCATACACAGCTGATTTCTTACAACACTACTATTACTTTGCACGTGGTATTTTTCACTTTGCCTCAGCTCATGGTAGGCTTTCCACATTTTTCTGAGAACATCCTGCTTATCATTTCTTATGTAACAATAGCATTCTATCATCTCATACCACAATTTATTCATCCATTCCCCAGTTGATGAGTATCTCCTTAATTTCAAATTCTTTTCCCCGCAAAAAAGAGGTGCTATAAATATAGGTCCTTTTCCTTTTTTGTTTTTAATCTCTTTTAGGATACAGACCTAGCAAGGTCAAAGATAGTTTCAAATTGTTCTACAGAATGGTTGAATAAGATCACAACAGCACTAACTGCATTAATGACTCATTTTCACTCATCCCTTACATCATTGGTCACTTTTCTTTTTCTATCATATTAACCAATCAAATAGATACATTGTAGTACATCAAAATTGTTTTAATTTAATTGTTTTATTTTGCACTTCAATCAGTAGTGAGTTACAGCATTTTATTATATGACTGTATCTGGCTTTGACTATTTCATTTGAAAACTATTCATATCTTTTGATTATTTAACAATTGTGAAATGATTTTTATTTTTATAAAAATTTGACTCAGTTCTCTATATGTTGAGAAACAAGGCCTTTATCAGAGAAAATTGCCTCATTTTTTAATTCACAATTACTATTGCTAACTGTATTTCCTTCCATGTTTATTCTATTCTATCTTCATCCCATCCCTACCCAAAAGAGTTTTTTTATTGACTACCATCTCAATCTGCCCTCTCTTTTATCACTCCCCTTGTTCTCTTCCCCTCCTACTACCCTGTAGGGTAAGATATATTTCTATACCCAGGTAAGTATGTAACTTTTCCTTCTTGGAGTCAATTCTGCAGAGAATTAAGGATCTTTCTTCCCCTCCACTGGGAAAGCTTTATCTTGTCTCTTTTATTTTAATAATTTACCCAATTCTATATTTTCTTGAAGTACATTTCTGCTTCACTCAATTTTATTTTTAGTACTATTCATCAACATACACGTACCCTCTTTTTGTACAGACTCATAATTGCCTTTATTATGAAAATGTTCTCATGAGTTACAAGAATTATCTTTCTATGTAGGAATGTAAACAGTTAAATCTCATTAAGTCCTTTATGATTTCCCTTTCTTGGTTATCTTTTTATGCTTCTCTAGGGTCTTTTATTTCCTTCTAAATGTATATGTTGTTCTCTCTTTAATCATAATCTCAAGAAAGTATGATTTTCATAAAAAAATCCCTCCCTTATTCCCTCTCCCCTCCCTAATTCCCTGCCTTCTTATTTCTTTATAAATTTAGAAGACTTTTATACTATTATATATGTGTGTGTGTGTTGTTTCCTCATTAATCCATTCCCAATAAGAGTAGGATTCCAAAATTATTAGCCCTCTTTCCCCATCTAATTTTTCTGAGTCAATTCTTTCTTTCCCACCCCTTTCATGTAAGATAATTACTCTTTTTACCTTTACTTACAGTTTTGCTTTATAGAATCATATCATAATCAGCTCTACCTCAATCTTTTTTTTTTAACTACCACATTACTAATGACAGTCTTAGACATTTACATTGACATTTCTACATACAAAACATAAAGAATTTGTTTTTATTGAGTTCCTTGCAATTAATTTTTGGTGTTTATATTTCTCTTGGAACTTGTATGTCAAATTTTCTATTACATTCAAGTCTTTTTGCAACAAAATCCTGAAAGTCTGACAATTCACTGAATATTCATCCGTGGGTTTTTTATTGTTGTTGTTGTTGTTGTATTCTTTCCTTTTAATTAATTGGCCTTATTTGATCACTTGTTTTTAATGTATAAAAGCCAGTTTTCCCCTGTATTCAAGGCCCAGCCCTAAGCCCTGGAAGGGGCCTAGTACTGATTTATCAGGCAATTGGTATTCATTGCTTAATAAACTGAAAAGCTTGAAACCTTGTACCTATGTTTTCTCAGTCACTTCATCTTTCATCTACCACAAACTGGAATATTGTAATGATTATCAAGTGAGAAAGAGTTGGCTAATCTGATCACTATAATGATCTAAAATAATCAAAAGGACTCAGGATAAAAAAAATGCTATGTGACTTTCACAGAGAGATAATTCTGAGTCCAAACTGAAGCATAATTTTCTTTCCTGTTTTTTTGATATTATTAATATGGAAATGTATTTTTCCACAATTCTCTAAGTATAATTGATGCTGTGTTTGCTTTCTTAATGGATGATGCAGGAGCATGAGGGAGGGAGGAAATTTAAAACTCAATTTTAAAGAATGCTAAAAAATGTTGAAATAATGCTTTCAAAAAATGTGTAAACTCTTAAAAAATTCATGGAATATTTTGATTGCCTAATTTCCTATGATTAAGAATCAGAAAAATTAAATAATAATTGAAATATATTTCTAAGTATCTAAGCAAAAAATAGAAATGGGGTTTTGAAAACTGAGTTGATAGCTGTCAACACAATATTCAAGTGACCCTATAAAGTTTTAACACATCTCTCTTTAGAAGTCTCAAAATCTAAGGTTCCAAGATAATGATATATTCAGTATTGGGAAGAAGGCCTCCGTTTTGTTTCCTTTCATATCCTTTTTGGAGAGGAGGGTATCTCATAAAAATACTTCTCATAAAAGATTATTCAAAGAGTTGCTTCCATATCATAAATTGCTTATCCCCTTTTTTTAATAACACAATTTCATCCTTGATTTTAGTTACAGACATGCCAGAATACCAGTTAGTAAAACTTAGGTAATGGAATATATGTTTAAATAATTATATCCCCTCTAAAACGCTCTTCCTGTCTCCACAACTTATTTCCAAGTAAATTCAACACAGGAAAGAAGGAGCATCATTACTTTTCCTGTTGGTTAGAGCCTGTATGAATTTTGATATAGATGATAGAACAAATTTTAGCAAATAGCCAGAAACAATGACAATTTCCCTCACGTATTTATTATTAATCCTAACCATCTCCTAGCAACCTAATTTTATCACCTTTTTCCAGTGAATTCTAATTTATACTTTTATTATTTATTTATTTTCTATTCCAAATATTGGTTTTTTAATCAGTTGCAAGCCTTCCCAGGTGCCAAACTTTTAAGTTTCTGAAAATTGGATAATTCTACCTATTAAGTTAAATTATACCTTAGATACCACAGCCCATGTCACAACTCTAAACTCAGAGGAACTTTTGTTCTTTACATCTTCAGGTCTAGCACAATACTTGGAACATAATAGGAGGTAATGAATCTGTTATTACAATGGATTGAGTCAGATAATATAAATCATAAAAAACATAAAACTAACCAAAATAAACTATTCCATAAGACCAAGATGGAGAAGTACTATTTCTCCACAGAGAAAGCATTTTTATAAAAGTCTAAGACAAGTTTTGAAGAAAGTTAGTTTTAAACCTTATATTTTGCTAAATGAAATACATAAGCATGCATGTAAGTATGTTTTGAGAAAATTCTCTAAAGCTTTTTTTTTTAGCAATCTGTGGCCAAATTTGAACTCAGGTCATTCTCATTTGAGGTACAGATTATTATATAATTTGTATCTTATTAATAAATTTGCATATGGTAAATATTTGTACAGGCAATGTAAGCTTATGAACATCACTGTACATATGTACATACATTTACTTGCAGCTATGTTTGTCCACATATATTAGTGCATGCACCTATGTGTATATTAGGATTTATATGTGTACCCATATGCATGCAGCATATACATATATCACCTTTCCAATGACTTCTAAATGTCTAATTTCTTTCTCTCTGTATGTGGGGGTATGTGTATATAAATACATATACACATATACATATTTATGTGCAGATATCATATGTAGATAGATATGTTTGTGTGCAGATGTATATGTATATGAATATAGATTGTATATATAAACATTTACTGTATAGGCAATGTCCTAAATACATAATTTAGAACATTGGATCTCAAATCAGAAAGATCTGAACTAAACTTGAAACTTACTTGCTCGATGTCTTTGGACAAATAATATGCCTGCCTCAGTTTCTTCATTTTTATAAAAAGTATAATAATAAAACCTATCTCCTAATGTTGTGTTGATTAAACTAGATTAGTTTTCTAAGCACTTGCCAAATCCTAAAATATAAATGATATTATTTTGTGAGGAGGAGTGTAAAACATACATATTTTGATATGTATTACCCTTAATTTTCTAACTCATGGTGACAATAACCAGGAATAATTGGTTTTCTCAAAGAACAATGTCATACCAATTTCAATAGTACTCTGTATGCAGCAATATCCACTTATGGGTTATGAATATTATTTTTGTACCTTCCAAAGGTGGCAATTCTTGTACAATTACAACAGCTGTCATCATTAAGCAGTATTTGAAAATACAAAGAATTTAATTGTAGTTCTGAGATGTCTGAATAAAGTACAGAAAGAAATATAAGAACTTCTTTCCTGAGGGACTATGGCATTATTTAAATAAAAATTAAGAAGATCTGAATGGTCAAACTAAAAGGTAGAAGTAATATTTATTGAGGTTCATACCATATAGATTAACCTAGATTTCCCCCCTGAAATATCCAGGAAGCTTTCTTAGAGACATGATTGATTGATGTAATTAAGACAGAAGCTATAGAAGTGGTTTGCCTAATGCCTTAATTTGTAGTTTCAGTTTTTTTTTTTCCCCAAGGAAGGCTTTGCCACATAGACTAGGTTAATTTGTTTTTATTTTATTATGAGCTTCTTTCTCAACAACCACTCCCAAAATATTAAAACAAAAATCACAGGGAAACTCACCAAGAATTCATTCATTCAGGATATTCATTTTTTTAATTTTACTAATAACTTTTCATTTTCAAAATGTATGCAAAGATAGTTTTCAGCGTTCACCCTTATAAAATCTTACATTCCAAATTTTCTCCCTTCCTTCTCCCTGTTGTCCTCACCTAGACAGCAAGTAATCCAATATAAGTTAAGCATATGCAATTCTTCTAAACATATTTCTACACTGATCAGGCTACAGAAGAAAATTCAGATCAAAAAAGGAACAAATGAGAGAGAAAAAAAAACAAGCACACAACAACAAAGATGAAAGTATTATGTTGTGATCCACACTCAATTCCCACAGTCCTTTTTCTGGATGCAGATGACTCTATCACAAGTCTATTGGAACTGGCCTGAATCACCTCATTGTTGAAAAGTCAAGTCCATCAGAATTGCTCATCACATAATCTTATTGTTGCTATGTACAATGTTCTCTTGGTTCTATTGACTTCACTTAGCATCATTTCATGCAAGTTTCTCCAGGCCTTTCTTGCTGATCATGTCTTATAAAACAATAATATTCCATTACATTCATACATTATAACTTATTCAACCATTCTCCAAGTGATGGGCATCCACTTAATTTTCAATTCCTCGCTACTACAAAAAGGATTGCTATAAAAATTTTTGCACATATGGGTTATTTTCCATTTTTTATTATCTCTTTGGAATACAGACCCAATAAAGACACTGCTGAATCAAAGTGTATGTACATCAAAGGATAAAGTTCCAAATTGCTCTCTACAATCAGTTCACAACTCCACCAACAATTTATCAGTGCCCCAGTTTTCCCATCCTCTTTCACATTTATCGTTCCCTTTTCCTCTCACAGAATATTCCTTGTTAATGTGACTTCTGGATCACAATGTATAAAAAGGTCATGGCGTGTGAACTCAATGTAACTCAGATTTGGTGCAACAATGACTGCAGTTTCAGTCATCACACTCTCTGCTGACCAAATCCCTTTCCATATTGAGATGAAGAATATTTCATCTAACTGAACCTAAGAAGTATCTTTTCCATGAAAAAGATAGGTAGATGGGAGCCAAGATGGCAAACTGCAGACATCATTCTCTGTGACCTCCTGAGACCTTCCCTCAGACCCAGACAAACTGAGCCTCCCAACTGGTTCTCGAGTGAGGGCTCCATCAAACACTTGGAGTACAATGAACTTCTATCAAAAATTTACTTTGAAAGAACTCCGGAGAAGGTCAGTTTCAGATGCACAGGGGACCGGCCGCTTACCGTGCCAGTGCCAGCGCACCCAGGGAGAAATACGGGGCTGGGACAGAGTAGAGGATTTTAGGCACCCAGGAAGTCCCTGGGAGATGCTTGGGCCACTTTGCTCTGCTTGTGGGCAGGTGCTTTGGCAGATCTGCCTTTGGTAAATGGTGGATTGAGAGCAGCTGAAATCATGGTCCAAGTGCTGATCTAGGCCAACCAGCCCTGCACTGGAAGTCAACTCCGCCAACTGCCCCAGGGAAAATTGAAACCACTACTGGTCTGTGCTGCACACATCAATTCAAAAACATGAGCAAGAAGCAGTAGAGAGCTCTCACCATAGACAGCTTTTACAGAGAGAAAGAAGGGCAGGCCCCAGATCCCAAGTTTCTGAAAACAATCTCAGAGGAAGCCACAAAGGCGGACATGAGCTGGTCCCTTTTTCAGAAGACTTACCTGGAAGATTACATAAAGAATCTCAAAAGAGAGCTAGAAAAAAAATGGGGAAATGAATTGAGATCAGGGCAAGAAGAAAAAATGCCCTGAAACAGAGATGTGAAAAACTGGAAAAAAAAGACCAGTGAATTGGAAAAAGACAAGTATTCACTGAAAAACAAAATTGGCAAAATGGAAAAAGAAGGTATTGAACCAAAAAATTCAATTGGCCAGTTATAAAAGGAGCTAAAAAAGATAACTGAAGGAAATACCTTAAAAAATTAAAATTGAACAAATAGGAGTAAATGACTCAATAAGATTTCAAGAATCAGTCAAACAAAAACAAAAAAATGAAAAAAGAGAAGAAAATATGAACTACCTCCTAGGAAAAACAACCGAATTGGAAAACAGATCCAGGAGAGAGAATCTAAGGATTATGGGACTCCCTGAAAGCCACAGTGAAAAAAATACCCTTGATGCTATCTTCCCGGAAATCATGGAAGAGAATTGCCCTGATGTTTTAGATTCAGAAGGCAAGATTGTCATTGAAGGAATTCACTAATCACCTCCTGAAAGAGACCCCAAAATTAAAACCCCAAGGAATATCGTGGCCAAATTTCAGGACTATCGCACCAAGGAAAGGATATTGCAAGTAGCTAGAAAGAAACAGTTCAAATACCAAGGAACTGTAATTAGAATTACACAAGATCTGTCAGCTTTAACATTAAAGGGCCTAGAATCAGATACTCCAAAAGGCAAAAGAACTTGGATTTTAGCCAAGAATAAGTTATCAGCTAGAATGAGCATTATCTTCCAGGGAAGAAGATGGTCATTCAATGATACAGAAGAATTTCACATTTTTCTAATGAAAAGACCAGATCTGAACAAAAAATTTGACCTCCAAATACAGAACTCAAGAGAAGCATATAAAGCTAAAAAGGAAAGAACTCTTGAGAACTATATTTCTACTATGGGTAACCTTAAAGAATGGAGGTATAATTCAATTTTACTTTGATAATAGTGGAAAGGAAATTAGAGGTGGAAGGGATATCATACTGAAAAAAATAAGGGGGAAAGGAGGCAAAATAAAGTAAAAAAAAGGGAGGTAAAATAGTGCAAACTCTCATAAAGAGACATAGAAGATCTAATATAATTGAGGGAAAGAATGGAAGGCGATGAGTATTGTGTAAACCTTACTCTCATTACATTGGGCTCTAAGAAACTATATCAAATACATTTGGCTTCAAAGAAAGGCCTGACCCTCCTAGTGGAAAGGTGGGAGGGAAAGGAGGAAAGGAAAGGGATAGACTAAGAGAAGGATTAGGGGAAAGGTGTAAAGGTGAGGGAGGGGTTCTAAAAGGGGCAGGACTGTTGGAGGGAGGTAGTCATCAAAAATAAAGTACAGGTGAGGGGGGAAGGGAGAGTGGGGAAAAGGAAGAGAAAATCATAACTCTGGGAAAATAAGATGGCAGGAAATACAGATATAGTTATTTTAACTGTGAATGTAAATGGGATGAACTCTCTCATAAAACGGAAGAGGGTAGCAGACTGGATTAAATACCAGAATCCTACAATATGTTGTTTACAAGAAACACATCTAAAACATAGATACATATAGAGTGAAGGTAAAGGGTTGGAGCAGAATCTTTTATGCTTCAGATGAACAAAGAAAGGCAGGGGTAGCAATCCTTATCTTAGATCAAGTAAAAGCAAAAAGAGATTTAATTAAAAGAGATAAGGAAGGAAACTATATTTTACTAAAGGGTACTATAGACAATGAAGCGGTATCAATACTAAACATATAAGCACCAAGTGTATAGCATCTAAATTCCTAGAGGAGAAACTGACAGAGATGCATAGAGAAATAGACAGTAAAACTATACTAGTGGGGGATCTCAACCTTGCTCTCTCAGAATTAGATAAATCAAACCACAAAATAAATAAGAAAGAAGTTAGGGAGGTAAACAAAAGGTTAGAAAAGTTAGGTATGATAGATCTCTGGAGGAAATTGAATGGTGAGAGAAGGGAGTATACTTTTTTCTCAGGGGTTCATGGAACTTCTTTGAAAACTGATCATGTGTTAGGGCATAAAACCCTCAAAATCAAATGCAGAAAAGCAGAAATAGTACATGCATCCTTTTCAGATCGTGATGCAATAAAACTCACATGTAATTTAAGGCCAGGAGAAAACAGCCTACAAGTTAATTGGAAATTAAATAATCTAATCCTGAAGAATGAATGGGTGAAAGAGCAAATTATAGACACAATCGATAATTTTATCCAGGAGAATGACAATAATGAGACAACATACCAAAATTTGTGGGATATGGCCAAAGCAGTTATAAGGGGTAATTTTATCTCTCTAGATGCTTACTTGCATACAACAGAGAAAGAGAAGATCAATGAATTTGGCTTACAATTAATAAAGCTAGAAAAAGACCAAATTAAAAACCCTCAATTAAATACCAAATTGGAAATTCTGAAAATAAAAGGGGAGATTAATAAAATTGTAAATAAGAAAACTATTGAATTAATAAATAAAAAAGACTTGGTTTTATGAAAAAAACAACAAAATAGATAAGCCTTTAGTTAATTTGATTAGAAAAAGGAAAGAGGAAAATCAAATTTTTAGTCTCAAAAATGATATGGGAGTACTTTCCTCCAATGAAGAGGAAATTAGAGTAATAATTAGGAATTACTTTGCCCAACTTTATTACCCAAATAAATTTGATAAAGTAAATGAAATGGAGGAATATTTACAAAAATATTGATTGCCCAGGTTAACATAATAGGAAATAAATTATTTAAATAGCCTCATTTTAGAAAAAGAAATAGAATAAGCTATTAATCAACTCCTTAAGAAAAAATCTCCAGGGCCAGATGGATTTACATGTAAATTCTACCAAACATTCAAAGAACAATTAATCCCAATGCTATACAAACTATTTGAGAAAATAGGGAAAGAAGGTGTATTACCAAATTCCTTCTATGACACAGATATGGTGCTGATAGCTAAACCGGGTAGGGAGAAAACTAAGAAAACTATAGACCTATTTTCCTAATGAATATTGATGCAAAAATTTTAAATAAGATATTAGCAATGAGATTACAGAAAGTTATCCCCAGGATAATACACCATAACCAAATAGGATTTATACGCGCAATGCAAGACTGGTTCAATATTAGGAAAACTATTAGCATCATCAATTATATTAATAACCAAATTAATAAAAACCATATGATTATCTCCATAGATGCAGAAAAAGCCTTTGATAAAATCCAACACCCATTCCTATTAAAAACACTGGAGAGTATAGGAATAAATGGGCTTTTCCTTAAAATGATTAGTAGTATCTTCTAAAAACCATCAGCAAGCATCATATGTAATGGAGACAAACTAAAACCATTCCCAATAAGATCAGGAGTAAAACAAGGCTGCCCACTGTCACCATTATTATTTAATATTGTCTTAGAAATGCTAGCTTTGGCAGTAAGAGAAGAAAAAGAGATTAAAGGAATTAGAGTAGGTAATGAGGAAACCAAATTATCACTCTTTGCAGATGGCATGATGGTATACTTAGTGAACCCTAGAAACTCAACTAAAAAAATACTAGAAACAATTCACAACTTTAGCAAAGTTGGAGGATACAAGATATATCCACATAAATGCCCAGAATTTAAGCATATTATCAACAGAGTACAGCAGCAAGAGATACAAAAAGAAATTCCATTCAAAATAACTGTTGATAGTATAAAATATTTGGGAATTTATCTGCCAAGGAAAAGTCAGGAACTATATGAACTAAAATATAAAACTCTCTCCACACAAATAAAATCGGACCCAGTCAATTGGAAAAAGATAAAATGCTCATGGGTAGGTTGAGCGAATATAATAAAAATGACAATACTACCCAAACTAATTTACTTATTCAGTGCCATACCAATCAAACTCCCAAGAAATTATCTTACAGATCTAGAAAAAATAGTAGAAAAAATCATTTGGAAGAACAAAATGTCAAGAGTTTCAGGAGAATTAATGGAAAAAAGGCTGATGATTGTCGACTTGCTGTACCAGATCTAAAACTATATTATAAAGCAGCAATCATCAAAACCATTTGGTACTTGCTAAGAAATAGAGTAGTCGATCAGTGGCATGGGATAGAATCACAGGTCTAGGCAATAACTATAGCAATTTAGTCTTTGATAAACCCAAAGACCCCAGCTTCTAGGATAAGTACTCACTATTTGACAAAAACTGCTGGGAAAATTGGAAACTAGTGTGGAAGAAATTAGGTCTTGACCCACATCTAACATAAGATCTAAATGGGTTCATAATCTGGATATAAAGAGTGATACTATAAGTAAATAAGAGGAACGTAATATAGTTTACCTCTCACACTTGTGGAGATGGAATAAATTTATGTCCAAAGAAGAACTGGAACTCTTAATTGAAAACCAGATAGATAACTTTGACTACATTAAGTTAAAAAGTTTTTGTACAAACAAAACCAATGCAGTCAAGATTAGTAGGGAAGCAATAAATTGGGAAATCATCTTTACATTTAAGGCTTCTGATAAAGGTCTCATCTCTAAAATATATAGAGAATTATCTCATATTTATAAGCATTCAAGCCATTCTCCAATTGATATATGTTCAAAGGATATGAACAGACAATTTTCAGAGGACGAAATTAAAACTATTTGTAGTCATTTGAAAAGGTTCTCCAAATCACTTTTGTCAGAGAAATGAATATTAAGACAACTCTGAGGTACCACTACACACCTGTCAGATTGACTAAAATGACAGGAAAAGATAATGATGAATGTTGCAGGGGATGTGGGAAGGCTGGGACACTGATGCATTGTTGGTGGAGCTGTGAACAGATCCAGCCATTCTGGAGAGCAATTTGGAGCTATGCTCAAAAAGTTATCAAACTGTACATACCCTTTGACCCAGCAGCTTTCTATTGGGCTTATATCCCAAAGAAATCATAAAGGAAGGAAAGGGCCCCACATGTGCAAGAATGTTTGTGGCAACCCTTCTTGTAGTGGCTAGAAACTGGAAACTGATTGGATGCCCATCAATTGGAGAATGGCTGAATAATTTATGATATATGAATATTATGCAATATTTTTGTTCTGTAAAAAATGACCAGCAGGATGATTTCAGAGAGGCTTGGAGAGACTTACATGAACTGATGCTGAGTGAAATGAACAGAACCAGGAGATCACTATACACGGCAACAACAATACTATATGACAATCAATTCTGATGGACATGGCTCTCTTCAACAATGAAAAGTTTCAAACCACTTCCAATTGTTCACTGAAGAAAGCCATATACACCCAGAGAGAGGGATGTGAAATGTGGACCACAACATAACATTTTCATGCTCTCCATTGATGTTTGCTTGCATTGTGTTTCCTTTATCTGATATTTCTTTCTTGTAGATATGATTTTTCTTGCACAACAATGATGGGTGTGGAAATATGTATACATATATTCAAATTGTCAAGTATTTTAACACAATTAACATGTAGTGGATATCCTGCCATCTAGGGGAGCGGTAGGGAGTAGAGAGTTAAAATTTGTAACAGAAAGCTTTGTAAGGTTTAATGTTGAAGAATTACCCATACATATATTTTGCAAATTAAAAAAAGAAAAATATAGGGAGATAATACATAACATACATATATATATGGGTATATAAACAGGTAATAGAAAATAAAATAGATAAGGGAAGGAGGTATAAAGATATATATATATATATATATATATGTGTGTATATATATATTATCTTTCTTATGTGCTAAACACTCTGTCATATGCTAAGAATACAAAAATAAGCAAGAAATAATTCTAACTCTCTAGGAGCTTACATTCTAATAGGAAAAGAGAACTTATTTATATGTAATAGTTGTGTAAAACAAGAGGTTCAATGTAGTTGGCAAATATATAAAATTGAATGCAGAGGTCCAAGAGAGTGAAGTAAGGTCTTTCCTAAAATGTTAGAAATAAAGAGTCATCAATAAGAAGATAGCTCAGGATAATGATGTGGCAGATGAAGAGAAAAATATAGAATCTCATTTACATTTGCTATTAGGTAAACTTATTGTTTTAAAATTTTAGGTGATTTATGAATGTTTCATTTCATTCTTTTGAATTTATATTCTTTTGAAATATAAATCTGGCTCACCTAGGTTTGACCCATAACCCTTTCCAGAACTATGAAAAAGTCAGTAGTAAAAGTGATTGCTGTTTTTCTTATAGATGGTAAATTACATAAATTATTTACAATCAATTAATTAAACAATATCTTGTCATTTTAGCAATTTATTAATAAATATAAAAATTTACCCAGCAATTACATTAGAATCCAAGATAAAAATTAATAAGGTAAGTCAAATATCATTATGAAGTTAAGAGAGTTTGTGATATAGTGTTATGTTACACGTTCCATTCTATTCCCAAGAAGGCATTTGGGGAGGATATGTTGTCTACTTAACCCTACTATAGAAGAAAGGCTTAAAATCATGGAGTTGAAAATAAAAGATTTTCACAGAAAAGAAAATGGATTAAATAGAAGAAAAAATATTTATTGGCATAAGGTTTATGTCTTCTCATGCTTCTATACAGGATCCCTTTCAATATAACAAATTGTCTCTGAACAAGATTTTGCTAATTTCTGAAAAATCTCATTATACAGGGATCGTTTTTCCCATATCTTTGTTTTCAGACTTAAAGAATTTGTTCTACTTTCATTAACATATGATTGTAGAAGAAGTATAGTGTAATGGAGAAGAACTAGTCTCCTAGCCAAGAAGATGTAGGTACAAAGCTTTTTTTTTTTTCATATAATGAGTTTATGAACATGGACAAGTCATTTGACACTCAATATAGCTTGTAAATGTCTAAGGCTGAATTTGAATTAACATCTTCTTGACTTGAAATCTAGTGTTCTAACTTCCATAAATTTACATGTATTGTCTCCATATTTTACCTGTGCACAGACACATACACAAATTCATGTGTGTATTGTGTATGTATGTATGTATGTATGTATATGTACACAAGTGCACATGTATACATATTTTTCCTCAGGGGAAATGATATTGTAAAACCTACCTGGCACATGTCACCCCCTATCATTCCCTCATAAGGACTTGCTACTTCAAACATTCAATCACTTTCCAAGCATTTGTTAATCACTTATTACGTGTTAAATAGTTTGCTAAATTCTGGGGACAACATTGCTCTAAGGGAGATCATATTCTAATACAAAAAAAATGTAGATACAAAATACATATAGTGTAAATGGAAGGTCAGTCATTTATTTAAACATTTGTTTACCACAATTAAATATGTCATTTATTAAACTATCTGTTCAATCCTTATATCTTTGAATTAGAGGCAAATCAATGAGGCATACAAGCAGTGATGAAATGAACCAAAGAAGCTAGTAGCACAAGGGATTTGGTCATTGAACTGATCACCCAACCATACTCTTAATGATTACAAATATAATTACTACCCACAAAAGGGTAGAACCCAGGAGTAAGTGACAACCTTTGATCTAAAAGCCAAAAAGGGGTTTTATGGGCTTAGTGTTCATATCAATATACTCTCTTATGCTAGGGATGTACCAAATGAGTCTAACTGAGCACTTTATTAATAGTCAAATGCTTAAAATGATGATTAAATTTGAGAACAACTTGATAGTATCTAATTATAGATATCTAAATTTAGGTTCTTAAATCTAAAGTCAAACTGATCATAATACAGATTGGCCCCAGATATAAATCATATCACTATTATTTAATTTCTTTCAACAAAAATTACACATCTGTATTTAAGTGTAACTATTATGTATGTATATTAAATTAAAGGTACTCAGATTTTATTTGAGCCAAATTTCAGGGAAAAGAGTAGCTAATGTTCAAAGTAATGCTATGCTTTTCAAATGAATCTCAAAGATTTAGGAATAAAGATCAGTTCTTAGGATATATAGGATTAGGGCCAAGACTTACTGCTGAAAGCTTCATTCATTGAAGGTAGACTGTAACATTCTTTTTTTTTTTTTTATAAAGCTTTTTATTTACAAAACATATGAGTGACCTTTCAACATTGACTTTTGCAAAAAAACCTTTTTTTTCCCGAGCTTTTCCTTTCCTTTCCCCCACCCCCACCCCTAGATGACAGGTAATCTAATACATGCTAGATAGGATAAATTATATGACAAATACAGTACATGTATACATATCTATACAGTTATCTTACTGCACAAGAAACATCAGATCTAGAAAGAGAAGAAGAAAAAAAAAACAACCTAAGAAGGAAAACAAAATGCATGGAAATATTCACAGAAAGCGTTAAAATGCTGTGTTGTGGTTCACTCTCAGTTCCCACAGGCCTCTCTCTGGATGTATATGACTATCTTCATCGCAGAACAACTGGTTTGAATCACATTATTGTTGAAGAGAACCATGTCCATCAAAATTGATCATCGTATAGTCTTGTTGCTGTGTATAATGTTCTCCTGGTTCTGCTGACTTCACTCAGCATCAGTTCATGACTGTAACATTCTAATAAAGACAATAGGTAGGTTGGTGACAGTGAGTCTATTAGTTGCATGTCTTGTATAATGTGCTGCATTTATATTGGAAACACTAACTACGTATTAGAGCTAGCTGCTCAGTAGGTGACATAAAAATAATCTCTGTTCTTCATCCAACATCTTGCATGTACTTTATCATTTTCAACAGTATCTAGTTCAGAAATATTTTTGCTTTGGTAATGGGAACAAATGCCTTCATCAGGATACCTATAACATCCTGAAATGTTGTAGCTTAGTGTTCATTACAAACATGTATTTATCATGTATTTTACATTCTAAATTAAAATACCAACTGGGTCAGTCTGCTCACTTTTCTCTACTAGAGCCATGATAACTTCTTGCCCTCTTAAAAACTTTTATTGAAACATTCATCTATTAGATGAAATTTCACGTAATTTCTTACAAGTGGTCACTATGTTCATTGTCTCTCTATGCCTTTGTGGCATTTCTTAATATTATAGGCCAGGACTAAAATAAGGAAGTCTGGTTTAAAATGCAGTAAGCATTCATGGACAATAAAATCTGACTAAATGTCACTTTCTTCTCAATCTCCAGTCTGGCTTACAACGTCAACAATCAACTGAAATTTCACTCTCAAAAGTTCCCAAGGATCTCATAATCACCAAGTTTACTAGTCTTTTCTCAGTTCTTATGCTTTTTTACACTTTTCTGCAGTCTTTGACACTCAATCACATTCTTCTCAATAATCCCTTTTATCTAGGTTTTTGTGACACCACTTTTTCTTACTTATCTTCCTATCTGTTTGACCATTGCTTTTCTTGTTTCCTTGCTGAAAATCTTCATTCAGGATATAGCTTGGGTAGTCCCCATAGCTATGCACTGAACCATCAATTCCTCACTCTAGATTCTTTTAACTGATGGTCTCAGCTCCCATGGATTTCATGATCTTTAATAGACTGATGCTTCCCATTCTTACTTAGTCCTTACCTATATCCTAGCATCCAGTCTCATATCTCTAAGTTCCTACTGGATGTTCTGTGGACATCTTAAATTCAATATGTTCTACTATGAAGTCATTATCTTTCCTCCAAATTCTTTCCTCTTCCTACTTTTCCTATTAATATTGAAGGGAGCCACTATTCTTTGAGTAACTTAGGATCACAAATTAGATACAATCTTGGACTTCTTGATAACACTTATGTAGACTTTCTTACCACTCATATCTAAGTAGTTGCCAAATCCTACTGATAATCCTACTTTCACATTACCTCTTGTATCACTCCTTTCTCCTGACACTGCCCTCTTCCTGGCCTTCATCACTTCATATCTGTATTATTTAGATTGTTTTCAGTTTGACCTTCTTGTCTCAAATCTTCTCCACTTTAGTCAAATGCCTTTTAGCTGTCAAAATGGCTTATTAGTAAAGCAAAAATTTGATCATGTACATCAAATATAAAATTTTCTGTTTGAGACTCAAAGCGCTCCTTCCTAGGCCTTTTAGAACAAGCCCCATCTTTTTCTTTCAACAGGAATTTCTTAATATTATAGGCCAGGACAGTTTCACAGCCCTTTGGGCATAGTTCCAGATTGCTCTGCAGAATGGTTGGTTCAGATCACAACTCCACCAACAATGCATTAGTGTCCCAATTTTCCCACATCCCTTGCAAAATTTATCATTGTCTTTTCTCATCATCTTAAACAATCTGAGAGATGTGAGATAGTACCTCAGAGTTGTTTTAATTTGCATTGCTCTAGTAATTGGTGATTTACAGATTTTTGTTCATATAACTATGGGATGGTTTTAATTTCATCATCTGAAAATTGTTCATAAGATTTGACCATTTATCTATTGGGGAATGACTTGTATTCTTATGATTTCTTTATATATTTTAGAAATGAAAACTTTACCAGAAGCACTGGCTGTAATTTTTTTTCTCATTTTGTATTTCCCTTTTAATCTTTTTTTCTATTTTTTTTTGTGAAAAAACTTTAATTTGATGTCATCAAAGTTTCCATTTTGCCTTTCATAACATTCGCTAGTTCTTCTTTGGTCATAAATTTCTCCCTTCTCCAAAATCTGATTAGGTAAATTATCCTTTGCTTTCTCAATTTGTTTATTCTTAAAATGTGATAAAAGGGCAATCTCAAGCTCTTTCTGAAGAACTTCAATTTTATTTGTGAGACATAGGGGAAACTAGTCCAGAAACATACAGCATACCTTTCTCCTGTCAAAAAATGTACTGTGTTCCATAAGCAATACAGAAGTCTTCCCTAATTCCCTTTCAGTCAAAAGCTTTCTCTCTACGACTATCTCCAATTTAATCATAAATACATAACTCCTCGATACATAATTGTTTTCATGCTATCTGCCTCATTAAACTGCAAACTCCTAGAAAATCAGGACTGTCTTTTGCTTTTCTGTGTATCACAAATACTAAGCAAAATGCCTAGCATATAGTAAGTGCTTAATACATGCTTAGAGATCATTATTTTTTTTAAAAAAATACATTGTACATGCTATAAAACAATAATCTCCTCCACATTCACCATGAGCCAGCAACATGATGTGAGAGCTTCTGAAGTTCTAGATTTATTTCTAGCTTCATTTCCTGCCCTCAGAATATATCTTTTATACTTAAAACCATCAGACATGAAATTCTAGACAGAGATGAATGAAAAGTGAAGGAGAGATTGCAAGAACTAGTTATAAAGCTTCTACTCAATATAGTTTTATGATGAAATTAATTTTATCTTAAAGACAATTTTATCCATTTAAGGACAATTTTATTTGTTTTTCAATTCCATAAACATTGATTAAATATCTATAATGTATACAATTCTGCCTAAGCATTAGAAGACAAATACAAATATTTGTTATTGGTAAATGACATTTTCTTCTCTGTAATCAACCTATTTGTCAAAGAGATCAGATCTAGAGCAAAGGAGAACAAAGTTAAGATTTCTTTGATTTTCCAATCCTCCAAATATATTTATCCTACTCTACATCTTGCCTATAGGCCTATATTTCTCCAAAACTTTCAAACCATTCTTCACACTTAGGTTTTCACATTTCCTACCACTGTGGTGAGGATACTTTAACTATGTCATTTCTTAATTTCTATCTATCTGATGTCTTGAATTGGGAAAAAAAAATATTCCGAGTGGGATTTGAATAAATCAGCATGATCCCTTATTCTAGATGCTGTACTTCCAGTAATGTAGTTCAGGATCACTGGTTCTTTTGAAGCCACAGCACATTATTGATTCATAAATGTGGTTTATTATTAGTTAAACTAGTTGATTTCACTAAGAAGAGATTGAAAAAAAAGAAAATGTCCCTCTCCTTTTCATATAACTTACCTATGTTCTCAGTAAAAACAAAGATAATACCCAAATTGCTTAACTCACAAATTTATTATGAGGACAAAGAAAAAGCACAGATAACAATTGGCAAACCATAAATCATTTTAAAATTGACAGTTATTACTACTTACATTATCCAAATAATTTTAAGTAATTATAAAATGTATTATTGTCATAAAAGTGGCATTTGCTCTCTTTCTTCTTCCAATTTTCATCACCAGATAACACCATCTAAATTTTGCAAGGGATCTCAAAAGCCATTTACTCTAACATTCTACAATATCTCTTCAGCAAAAGGTCCCTCAGCCTTCACATGATGACTTACATTAAAATGAAATTCATTGCTTCCTAATTTGGAAGTTGGCTGTTTTCTTCATAAATGAAGCATAAATATGATCTATCTACTACTGTCTACTGCTCATAGCTTTCATTCTGGAATCACTGCCTCCTACTCATAGCTTTCATTCTGGAACCAAACAAATTGTAATTCTTCTTCTCCTCTTGATATTCTTTTAAATAGTTTAAAAGAGTTATCATAACACTTCTCCCTCCATCATCATTCTTGTGTTTTTCAAGCTAAGTGGCATACATTAATTTAATCAATATTGCTGTTGCTTGCTTTTAAAGATCCTTCATCATCCCAGAAACTCTTCTCTTACTGTACTAATATGCTGTGACTTTCTTAAGATGGAACTACCCCTGGTATGTCCTCATTATAGCTGAGCACAGAATAAATTGGAACTTCCTTATTCTAGACATGAAGAGACTCTGAGAAAGTACTTTACTGTATCTACCACTTTGCTTCTATATGATACCACTGACTCAAATTAAGCAAAGTATAACAAAATCCTACAAATCTTTTTCAGGTGAATTATTCATCCATGTATCCTCCATTTTACACCTAGAAGGTTGACTTTTATACAAATATGAGTTTATTCCTGTTAATTTTTTCTAATTATATTTAGCCCAACATTTTAGCCTCAAGTTTTGGGGGGATTCTACACTACCTTTTATTATATTATTTATCCCTCCAATGCCACCTATGCTTTTTGCTAAGTTAGGAATAGAAATGTCACAGCAAGAGTTAAAGCAACAAAGAATGTTTGTAGCAGCTCTTTTTGTAGTGGTTAGAAACTGGGAACTGAATGGATGCCCATCAATTGGAGAGTGGCTGAATTAATTATGGTATATGAATGTTATGGAATATTATTGTTCTGTGAAAAACGACCAGCAGGATGATTTCAGAGATGCCTGGAGAGACTTGCATGAACTGATGCTCAGTGAAGTGAGCAGAACCAGGAGATCATTATACACGGCAACAACAATACTATATGATGATCAATTCTGATGGACATGGCTCTCTTCAACAATGAAATGCTTCAGACCAGTTCCAATTGTTCAGTGAAGAAAGCCATATACACCCAGAGAGAGGGATGTGAAATGTGGACCGCAACATATCATTTTCATGCTCTCTATTGATGTTTGCTTGCATTATATTTCCTTTATCTGATTATTCTTTCTTGTAGATAAGATTTTTCCTGCACAAAA
>JAJPUD010009978.1:0-11369 GCA_023553655.1 Myrmecobius fasciatus | reverse complement strand
AAAAAAAAAAAAAAAAAAAGATTAACTTAAGAGGGTTGTAAAGATAAACCAAATAAGCATTAAATGAGTAATTATTATGCAATTAAATTAATATGCAAATAAATGGTTGATTAATGGACCCTTGCACTGAACCTTTCCAACCCATCTGACCTCTACTGCCTCAATTATTTCTTATTTATTCTATATATAACTCACTACACACACACACACACATACACACACACGTGCATGTTGTTTTCACTACTTGATTATAAGCTTTGAGGGATTGTCCTTTGCCTCTTTTTGTATCTTCAGCACTTAGAACAGTGTCTGGAATATAGCAAGCACTTAATAAATGATTGTGGATTGAGAAAATGACTTAACTGACCTATCAGTAAAGAGAGTTTCAGCAAGAAATGAAATCAAAGCCCTGGAAAAATAACTTGAAAATATTGGTATTTGGGGCAGCTAGTTGGCGCAGTGGTTAGAGCACCAGCCCTGAAGTCAGGAGGACCTGAGTTCAAATCTGGTCTCAGACACTTAACCTTAGCTGTGTGACCCTGGGCAAGTCACTTAACCCCAATTGCCTCAGCAAAAAGCAAAAAAAAAAAATATTGGTATTATCTAAGTATAATAAACAAAATAACTATTTTTATTTCTTCAGCATTTACATTGGCATTTTAAATTCTGGCTTTCTGAGTAAAAGCATTTAAAAAGAGGAAAAATCATTTATGTAGTGCCTATTATATGCAATGTGCTATACCAAGAGCTTTAGAAATATTATCCCATGTAGTCCTCATAATTACACTGAGAAGTAGGTGCTATTATTGTCTCCATTCCTAATACATTTTAGGAAAGTGAGGCAGACAGAGGTTAAGTGACTTACCCAGAATCATAGAGTTCATAAGCACCTGAAGTTAAATTTGAACTCAAATCTTCCTGATTCCAAGCCTAATACTATGCCATTTAACTCTCTGTAGAGCATAAAAGCTTAAGAATGAGAATGTATGTATCTATTTTGGGTCTAAGAATTTTTTATGATAATATGAACACACTCAAGGACATAATATTTATAGAAGAAGTAGTCATGAACTTCTCTTGAAAATCTGACCTTAGTTATACTTAATACCTTGTTCCCATTGGAGCCAATTAGGGTAGAATTGATTTTTGATAATGCTGCCAACTATAGAGATTACCCCCGTCTCTTTATCTCAGATACAACAAGCAGTTGTGACACAGTAAGGCCCAAATAGAACTGCCACTATCTAGGCTCAGATTAATTGACCCTTAAGTTCTGACTGAAGAGATTACACATGTGAAACATGAGTTTGGAAATTAATTAGTCATCTCCAGCCTTTATTCTTTGTCTCCAGATTGTTTGAGGGAGTGCAGATATAAAGAGACATATTATTTTACCAATTCAGCTTATGAATAATTAAGTGCTCTCAATATAGAGTAGTGAAATATAGTGATTATATATTAACCTAAGACAAACTCTACACTTTTTCATAAGAGAAGGAGCTGGAGAAATAGCATTCAAATTGACTCTCAAAGAACATAATATCTGAACAAACAAGTTGGAAAACTTCTGGCCTTTCAGATAGACACCTTGGGCATAGCTAATCAGATTATTAAAGTATTTTTCATTAGAGAGAGAGAATTTTATTTAAAATATTTATTTCCTAATTGCTTTTAAAATAAAATTTTGCATTAAAAATTTAGGAATATACTTCTTCTGTTAATTGGGCATTGACACATGAATAATGTCCAATCTTTACTTATACAAGAACACATGCACACAATTGCATTGGAAAATACAAGCAAGTAGTTTTAAAAAAATGTATTGCATAAGTGCTAGAGAGAATGGCTAAGTTGAAGAAAGGGTGTTTGGTCAACATTGTTTTGAATAAGACCAAAAAGAATTGAAAATGGATGATGGAGAGGGAGTTCACACAATTACCTTTTACTTACTATATATACCATATATATAATGCATTATAAATCAATAAATATTTACTGTTTAGTCTCTGCTTAAATAATTTATTGTTGTTGGTTTTGTTTTGTCTTGTTCTTTCTTGTAATTTTTTTTCTTTGATCTGGGGACTTTGAGATTTAGCGATGATGTTTAATTTTCCCTCTCGTTCTATAATTTCAGGACAATTTTCTTTATTTTTGTATTATTTGGTCAAGGTTCTTTTTTTGGTTAAAGCTTTCAGGTAGCCCAGTGATTCTTATGCTTTCTCTTCTTGATCTATCCCCTAGATCTGTTGTTTTTCTTATAATTTGTATAACATTTTTTCTATTTTTTTCATCTTTATATGTTGTTTTGTTATTTCTAGGTCTCATAACTTCATTGGCTTCCTCTTGTTCATTCTAGTTTTCAAAAAGTCATTTTCTTCTTTAATATTATGAATCTTTCATCTTTAATATTCTGAATCTTTCATCATATCCTTTTCATGGAATGATGTTATTATTTTAGTTTTTTTATCTCTCTCATTTGATTTTAAAGTCTTTTTTGAGTTCTTCTATAGATTCTTTTTTGGGCAAGTAATCATTTATCATTACACTTTGGGATAGAAAATGCTTTTTTTACTTGTGTCCTTCTCTGAAGATGAGCCCCAGTCTTCCCTATTCCCATAATAAGTTTCTGTGGTTGTGTTATTTATTCTTTGACTACTCATTTTTTAATGAAAAGTATTAGGGTAATCACCTTTAATCCTGCGTTTGGGGTTTATGGTGTCTAACTTCACTTTAGCTCTCCCCTCTGATCTGGAACCCCAAATCAAGAGCTCCCCCCTCCTGCAAGTGCCTGCAGCCTGCAACATCTGTGCCTCACTGCTTTTGTACTCCCAGGTGAATTGGTTCCTTCTCACCCAAGACCATGTTTTGAAGCACAGCTGGATCTGGTGTTCCTAATCATCAGAGGTTCCCTCAGTCTTCTGGGCCTTAGACACCTGACACCCCCTGTTTATACAGGAGGTAAAAGTTCCTATGGTGTGGGCTATGGCTCTCTCAAAATTCAGCCAGTCCATGAGAGTTCTTCGCACTTCACACAGGTTAAATTGAGGTCCTGGGGTCTTTCTTTAGATCTTCTCTCCAATTGTCCTAGGAGGACCTGTGTTCTACCCTGAGTGTTCTTTGTTTTTCAGCCATCTTCATTCACATTGAGGTGCAATTTTCTAATGTTTGGGGGATAAAAGTGGAACACTTAGAATTTTCTAACCTAGTACACCATCTTCTCAGAATCTTCTCACAAGGTCATTTTAAAGGAAAGTCCTATGAGAAATACAAGATAACATTTTTTTTCTAATAGGTATATTACAGACAGAAAAATATATTAAATAAAAACTTCCCAGAAAAGAAATCTGTAAATAGGGCAAAAAGAAGGAATAAAAAGGCAGCTGTCCTTCTCATTCATGTGGATTTTCCTTTGCCATTTATCTTCCAAAATAGGATAACATTTGCCTCACATCAGCCCTTACATTAGACAAAGGGCATGTCAACATTGAAATAGAGAACTTTGGCACAGTCACTGAAACTGCCCTGCCATGAGCCAGATTCTGTGATGTTCCCTGGAGCAGAGAATATGAATTGGTTTCTGTAATTCCCATAGTTGAGTTCCAGGACATTTTCTTTTCTTTAACCTTTGTACTGTCATCTAGCCATCCACACTCAACGTGGGACTAGCAACCCTCGTTACAGGGTTACATGTAGTCTCTTACCAAGCATAGTTCTCATTTCTGTATGGTTATCTTCCCAATCACAAAAGTGCCTTTAACTGATAAATTGTACTGTTTCTTTTTTCTATGTATATTAATGACCCAGTGTTTTATTTATCTGTATAGGGGAACATTATTAAGGTCATCCTATAGTCCTTTGTAAGTATATTTCTGACAGGTATGTATTTATCTACATATAAATATAGAGATTTCTATATAGATAATATGCACAAAAATTTACATATATACTCCAAAGAAGGAACATAGATATATGTAGATAAAAATTAAAGTTTAGATATATTTGAAATAGATAGTTTGTAAATTCAAGACAGACTTTAATAAATTTAAAATGATATTGCCATAATAGATTTTTAAGGAGAAGTTCTATATATTTGAGGTCATGCACTAACCTTTAGAGATCTCCCTCAGGTTAACCCAGTCACTGAACACTTAGCTTTTAGTATTGATATAATAGTCCAGTAAACAAAATCTCACATGAATGATTTATTTATGGACGGTGCATTTCTTAGCCAACATATTCATGACAGAGTAATAATTCATCATCATCTCATTATCAAACCTTCATGCCAGAGTAATTATATCCAATTTCTCTGCCACCTCAGTGTCTAGCATCTGTATTCCTCTCTTAACATAAGGTATGTGCTTTTTACTGTGAGGATCCCACTGCTAGATCCAATGTTCCTGCATTTCTGCAGAGAAACCATGCATTCTATGAAAATGAAGATTAGCAGGAAAAACATTGGAACAAGAGCTAGGAGGCCCTAGGTTTTACCATCAGCCCTACTAGTAGCACTCTGCCCCCTCCTATGTGGTTGCTTCCATTTACTAAGACTTTCTTGGCTTCAGTTTCCTTACCTGTCAAATGAAGGAGTTAGATGTGATGATCTATAAGGTTTCTATGCTTCTATTTATTATAAAGAAAACAAGATCTTCCCAACTATTACAGTCTTCTCACTCCTATATTAGAAAGGAAATTCCTTGTAAATAGCGAGGCTCTCTCTCTCTCCCTCCTTCCATCCCTGCCTTCCTCCATCTCTTCCTCTCCCCGTCATTCTCTCTCTCCTTTTTTATCTCTCCCTATCATATACTATGAGAAATATTTAGAAAAATTGGGAAAGAAGTCCAACCAAAATCCTTTTAAAACAAAGATATGGTGATGATACCAAACCAGGTAGGATCAAAACAGAGAACGAAATGTGTAAAAGAAAATTTCTTTAATGAATAGTGATGCAAAAAAGAGATTACAACAAATTATCACCAAGAAATATAAGATGGCTATAAAGAATTTATACCAAGAATGCAGGGCTGATTCACTATTAGGAAAACTATGAGAATAATTGACTATATCAATAACCAATATAACAGAAATCATGATTATCTCAATAGATGTAAAAAATCATTTGACAAAATCCAAAATATCTGGTTAAAAACACTAGAGAGCATAGGGATAAATGGAGTTTTCTTAACATGATCAGTAGCATCTTTGCAAACCATCAGCAAGCATCATTTGTAATGGGGATATATTAGGAGTATTTCCAATAAGATCAGAGGTGAAATAAGTTTGCCCACCATCATGATTACTAGAAATATTATTATACTTAGAAATATTATTTTTAGCAATAAGAGAAGAAAAAGAAATAGAATTAGAGTAGGTAATGAGGAAACCAAATTATCACTGTTTGCAAATGATGTATCAACTAAAAAACTATTATAAATAATTCCCAACTTTAGCAAAGTTGCAGGATACAAAATAAAGCCACATAAATCATCAGCATTTCTAGGTTATCAACAAAGTCCAGCAACAAGAGGTACAAAGAGAAATTCCATTTAAAATAATTGTAAATAATATAAAATATTTGGTAGTCTATCTGCCAAAATAAGTCAAAAACAATATGAACACAATGACAAGGTAAGGTCTAATCAATTGGAAGACTATCAAGTGTTCATGGATTGACTGAGCTAATATAATAAAAATGACAATTCTACCTAAATTGATCTACTTATTCAGTGCCATACTAACCAAACTCCAAGAAATTATTTTTCAGAACTAGAAAAAAATAACAACAAAGTTCATCTGGAAGAACAAAAAGTCAAAAATTTAAAGATAATTGATGAAAAAATACCACTGAATTAAATGGTCCTTTATCCCAAAGAGATCATATAAAAGGAAAAGAACCCATACGTGCAAAAAACGTTGGAGCAGTACTTTTTGAAGTGGCAAGAAACTAGAAACTGAGTGGATGCCTGTAAGTTGGAGAATGGCTAATTAAATTATGGTATATTAATCTTATAGAATATTACTATTCTATAAGAAATGATCAGCAGAATGATTTCAAAAAGACCTGAAGAAATTTACATAAGATGATAAGTGAAATGTGTTGAACTAAAAAAATATTGTATACAGCAACAACATGATTATACAATGATCAGTTCTGATGAATGTGGCTTTTTTCAAAAGAAAATTGACTGAGGCCAGTTCGCAGGATCTTGTGATGAAGAGAGCCATTTGCACTCAGAGAGAGGACTGGAGAGACTGAGTGCAGATCACAATATTGTATTTTCACTTTTTTCTTGTTGTTGGCATTTTTTTTCTCTCTCATTTTTTTCCTTTTTAATATGATTTTTCTTGTGCAATATGATCATTGAGGAAATATGTATAGAAGAACTGCATATGTTTAATACATATTGAGTTACTTGCCCACTATGGGAGAGGGTGGGTGGCAGTAAGTGGGGGGAGAAATTGGAACACGAAGTTTTGGAAAGGTGAATGTTGAAAACTATCTATGCATGTTTTGAAAATAAAAAGCTTAAAAAATAAAGTTCCTTTCTACTCTAATGCTCTAAAATTACATACTCAAATATTTATGATAGCTAATATGATATTCTCTTAGTGATTGACTGTATGCAATCCATATTACCCAAATGGTGTTCCATTTCTCTTTCCCTTTCTCTTTCCCACTCCTCCTTTCCCTCTCCTTCTCTTTTCACCCTTCTAGATGATTTTATACAGCCCTCACACTCCCTCTTTCTCTTTTTCTCTCTCCTTCTCTCCCCCTTCCACTTCTTATCTCCTTCCTTGTCTGTCTCTCTATCTGTCTCTCTCTTTTGTCTTTCTCTCCCTCCCTCCCTTTATTTCCATTTCCCCCCAACTCACTAATTCTTTCGCTCATCCTCTGCCTCTTCTCTCTCTTCATAACATTAAAATTATCATTTAATTGTTATGCTATTTTCACACCCAAACATTTAGTTCTTATAATCCTTGAGGACCCAGATTATTTTAAGAACAAAATGGACACTTAAGAATTGCAAAAGTTCCAGTACTTGCAAGAATAATTAAGTAGAAAGTATTTGCTAGGTTAAAATTATGTATGGAATAAAAATGTATAGACATGTCAAGAAAAAATTGTATGATATGATTACAGTAGCTGGAAATTTATACCAAGGAGAAAGCTATGTAAGAGTACGATGCAGTTGATTAGTTAAGCTTTTCAATGGAAAATGTTGTAGATTGTTTCTCATATATCTTAGATTAATGACTTAATATATGTACCAACAATATTCAGGAGTATTTCATATTACACAGTCCATTCTAAAATAATAGCACTCCATTTCCAATTTTAGGAATTAAACAACTTGCATGTATTGTGTGATATAAATACAAAAGAATCAGAAGATTGTACCTGGGAAGGATACATAAAAGTTATTATCTTGTAAGATACTGATGGAAAAAATAAATGGTAGTATAGTTTGATTTATAATTCAAATATCTTAAAGGGACATGAAGTAAAGGTATGACCATGCTTAATATAATAATGTTTTTGTTATTTCTTCATTTAAATATGAGGAGTTATTAAAATAAATGTCCATCAATATCTTAGTTTTCTTTATTCCCCTCCTCCTTTTCTTTCTTTTCACATTCAAGTTAAATGGAGGAAAGTATCCAATATAATTTAAGGAATACCAAAGAAGCCCCTGAAAAACTCAATTATTTCTATATTTACCAGTAACTGATACCTTTAATTCCACCGTTAGAAATTAATTTCTTTTCAGTAAAAAATAAACCTTTAAAAAACCAATAAATACAGAAATAGATAAATGAATGATTTGTGGGAAATTGTTATCAGGTGTTAACATTGCGATATATATTATATCCAATGGAATAAAAGGAGGGGGTCCCTTTCTGGATATTATTTAGGGAGTATTTTTGGAAAGGGATTTGTATCATTATTACTACGACTGGAACAGGTAGATGAGTAGGTAATTTTATAAAAGGGATAAATCCCTAATGGTAAATGTTGGGAAAGACATTATAGATCATTTTAATTCAACCATTCATTTTACTGATGGAAATTTGAGGCACTAAGAGATTAAGTAACTTGATCAAGATTACTATTACAAAGTAAACAAGTAGCAGGATTGGTATTTTAACAAAAGATATCTAGTTCCAAATAAATTAAAAACCAATATTTTCTGGGATGCAATAGAAATAGCATGGGATGAGATAATAAGAATTCTCAGTTCTCACACTAGTTCATCTATTAATCAGTTTTGTGGCTTTGGCTAAAAAATTTAAGTTCTGTAGATAAATGTTCCTCAACTTGAAAAAATGAGAATCATTGACTTGATGATTTCTGAAAATACCAATTCTAGAATCATATTTATGATATTGCTTAGCTATATAATTTAGTCTTTATAATATTTTGCATTGCTACTTCCTAGAGAATAATTTTGTCTGTACTGCTCATTTCCAATGCTGTCATATTGCATTTTTCCACACACTTTAGAAACACATACACACACACTCATTCACTTACCTGCACATTTCTAGATAGCTAGATGTCAAAGGCTAGTATTTTGGCATAATATTATTATTGGAATACAACATAGCAAATTACAACATGATTCAGTTAGAATCCTGGAATTGGACAGTTCTAAAAAACATCTGCTATAGAAAAATCACCCAGATCATCATTGAATGTGTAAAATGGTGAAGATATAAACAGAAACAAGGTAGAGTATTGTTGGGAAGCCAATCATCTGTTAGTATTCTAATTGTGTCAAACTGAATAAAACTTAATTTATTTTGTTGACAATTGTATTTTTCAGAAGTCTGAAGAAATAAAAGAACAAGGCAAAGTAGCTCAACTTAGATCTGATGAAAAAATAAGAATTAGTTAGTGAAGTTTAATTTCAAGAAGTGTTCAGGAAGAAATAACCAAGTCCTATTATACTCATGATAGGTCAGAAAGGGATCAAGAGAACATATTCAGACATATAATATGGACTTTAAAAAAAGCAAAAATCAAAGAATTTAAAGAATAAAATACAATATCCAAAAATTCCCCAATGAAAGAATAGTTACAAAACAATAAGATGCTCTCAAAAAGTGAAATTCTTATTATGTATCCAATAATTTTCCTGAGAAGGAAGAGGAGAGTTGGGAGAGTTATCTAATTATATTGATGTAGTTTCACAAGGAACTCTCATTTTTCAAAGGAGGAAGGGATAGTCAATTTAAGATCAACAATTGTGTAATCAAGATCAGTATTTCAAGGATCCATATATGCATGGGTGAGGATACTTCTTCCATTAATTCTTATAACAAATATAATATGATTTGGAAAATCAAGGTTTCTTAATCTGAGGTTTGTGTTTTTATTTTTAATATTTCAATGACTTTTAGCATAATATTTTATAATAATATATATTTTATTTTATATGTTTAAAATATTATTCAAAGAAGTAGTCTGCAGGTTTTACTAAATTGTCAAAAGAGTTTATAACACACTGACATTAAGTTCAAATAATTTTAAATAACAACTTGTTTTTGACAGTGTTGTGCCAGAAATGTAGAAAACATTTTTGTTTTGATAGCAAAGATGGAAAATGCAGCACATATATCATCTCATTTCAACCTCTCAATCTGTTTGTAAGGGCTAACCAAATGAACTACTCATTCTATTTTGTCAGTGGTGAAGCTAAAAATCAGAGAGATAAGATTACTTGTCTATGGACAAACACCTAGTATGTACCAGAGGTGGAAGTAGAATCCAGTTTTCTCTGAAATCATGTCTAAAATTCTATTTTTTTCAATCTGTTTGGTATTGGCAAAATATATTATAAAACAGTTAGATTTATTTTGTATTTTAAGGTTTACCAAGTACATTTTAAACCTTTTTGAGATTTCACAACTTTTCAAAGTAGAACTATGATTATTATTATGTTCAATCAAGAGAAAAGGAGATGGGCATACATGGCATCTTCACAATCTCAATAATTTATATATAACTAATAAGTGTTTGGGTAGGAATTAAAAAAGAGCTCTCTTGAAATCCAATCTAAAGTCCTTTCCAGCAGACCACCCTACAACAATAGCTGTTTCTAGTTGAAAAATGATTGAAATGTTTATGAGAGTCATGAATTGTTGAGATGCTCCAAAGAAAGAAGTAAGGAAGCATACAAAGAGGAAGGATAACATGAATATCAAGAACATAATCAAACAAATATATAATATATTTTGTTCCATAAATCTTTAAAGAATACCGCTAAAATAATACATTACTCTTCAAATCATTATTTCACCGAGAAGAAAAAATTTATAAATTCCTATTCCAGTCCTCTCTATGGTATTCTTTATGGTTTTATTATTTTTAACTAATACTAAGATATTCCTCCAGGCTATCTTTCCAGTCTTGCCCCATTCATTTTAAGAAAAACAGAGGAGGACTAACTGGTTTAGATTTTTCCCTAGCAGCTTTCCCTTTCTTTTTTTTTCTTTAAGATGTATAACTTAAACTATCAACTATAACAAGAAAAACATATATGTTGAATCCTAAATGGAGGTGTTGAGAGAATGGAATTATAGAGAGTGAAATATGTGTGAAAGAGAGTACATAGAATCCCCAAATTACATTGCATCCATGTTAGCTTCAGGGTGGTAATAAGACTATGATATAGAAATGGTACTAAGTGGCTATTATCCAGGAGTTTCCTCAGGCCTAAGCGATTTTACACAGTTACATTTTACAATTCTAATTTGTATTCTTCAAGTCCTGTCAGAACCCTTGTTGATGCAAACTTTGTGTCTTATTTTTTATTTGGATTTATTTGGATCAAATGGCTTCCACCATTTGATAGGAATCCACATTGTATATTTATTTATTTTCTATAAGTTCATGATCTTTCTTTTTCTATGAAAACCTTTCATCACAGGATGGAAACAAATAAATGGATCATTATGTTCTTGAGTCTAGGAGAAAGAGCATGTCCTATTCAAAGCCAGGTACTCTGCAGGACACACAAAACATCAACCTGCTCACTCCAATGCAGTATCTGACTCTGACCGTATCAAAGCAGTGGTGGGTATAATTTGAGCCTCTTTTCCAACAAGTTCCAATCTAAGGGAATTGTCTTTCAGAACAATTGATTCTGGCCCCATGCAGAGAGGCAATGAGATTCAGGAACTCATTCCTCTTTTGTGTTCTTTAGTGTGAGAACTAAGAGATTTAGTCTGCTATTAGAGCATTTTGTAATTTTGGATTAGGGACAAGTAGTTAGAATCCACAGGCTTCCTTCTGCCTAAAATTTTCTTAGAAACCCTTCCTACAGTGTTTTGTTGTTGTTTTTAAAATTCATTTTAATTGTTAAGTA
>JAJPUD010009977.1:31995-67756 GCA_023553655.1 Myrmecobius fasciatus | reverse complement strand
GATCCAACCATTCTGGAGAGCAATTTGGCGCTATGCTCAAAAAGTTGTCAAACTGTGCATACCCTTTGACCCAGCACTGTTTCTACTGGGCCTATATCCCAAAGAAATCTTAGAGGAGGGAAAGGGACCCACATGTGCAAGAATGTTTGTGGCAGCCCTTTTTGTAGTGGCTAGAAACTGGAAACTGAAGGGATGCCCATCAATTGGAGAGTGGCTGAATAAATTATGGTATATGAATGTTATGGAATATTATTGCTCTGTAAGAAACGACCAGCAGGACCATTTCAGAGAGGCCTGGAGGGACTTGCATGAACTGATGCTTAGTGAAACGAGATTCTAAGAGAGATCATCATACACAGCAACGACAGTATTACATGATGATCAATTCTGATGGACATGGCTCTCTGCAACAAAGAATTGTCTCAAACCAGTTCCAATTGTTCACTGAAGAAAACCATATACACCCACAGAGAGGGAAATGAAATATGGACCACAACGTAACATTTTCATGATCTCTATTGACATTTGCTTGCACTGTGTTGCCTTTCTCTGATTCTTTTTTTTTCCCTATAGATAGGATTTTTCTTGCATAACTTCTCAAGCATTTCAACATTATTAACATGTAGTGGACTTCCTGCCATCTAGGGGAGTGGAGGGGACTGGGGGTAAAAGTTATAATGGAGAGCTTTGTAAAGATCAATGCTGGGGAACTACCCATACATATGTTATATAAATAAAAAGCTTTAATAAAAAAATAAAAATAAAAAAAGAAAGTACAAGCTAAGAAATGCTATTCATACTCTTCACTTTAATTAATGCTCCTCATTTGTGTTGTTACCTGACCTACTTGGTCTTGAGGGAAAAAGGAGAATGTTAACAGCAGATGACATTGCTATAGTGCTTTGCAATGTTTCAGAATATTTTACACACATGGTCCCATTTTGTCCTCAAAACAACCCTGTGAAAATATTATTATCCCCATTTTACAGATGAGGAAATTAAGTATAATCACACAGTAAGTCAGAGGTAGGATTTGAACTCAAGTCTTTCCCATTCCAAGATCAATGCTCTTTTCACTATTCCATGCTGAAGTCCATGCAGATTTGCTCAAGCCTGCTAGAAAGGCAGCAGCTGATCCTCATAGAAGATACTTAATGAGTAATTAATGAGTTGAAAAGAACTAGAGAGACTGGCATAAAACAGAATTTCTTCTTGCACAGAAATGAATGGTGCCAGCTCTGGGATGCAAAAGAAAGCAGAGAAAGCTATCAATTGGAGTTCAAAGAATTGTTGATGACCAACCATATCTTTATTGGTTCACCCTTCTCTCCTATGACCAGACCTATATTTGACTACATTAGGGATAGAGAAAAGAAGCAGCCCTGTATACTGTCCTCAGAGAACTTACCATTGAGAGGAACAGAAACAGACCTGAGCTTTCCTTTAAAAAGCTCCAAAGCAGACCTGGGCCATGCCCTTGAAGGTTTTATTTTGAAGTAAAAAAGAGAAAAGCAGCATACTCAGTTTCTGTCCCTAGGTAGCTACTTAGCAAGACTAGGGAATGATACATAGATATGGAACAAGGAAAGGAAGGAAGAAAAGAGGAAGGGAGAGAGAAAGATGTGGCAAGTAAAGAAGGGAATGTGGGATGGAGGAAGGGAGAAAGGGAGGAAAAAGAAAGAAAGAAGAAAGGAGGAAGGAAAGGGAAGGACAAATGAAAGAACAAAGGAAGGAAAGGAGGGAGAAAAATGGTAAAGGAAGGCAACAGAAAGAGGAATAAAGGAGAGGAAAAAGAAGAAAGAGGGAAGGAAAAAAGATGTAGGGAGGAAAAGATGAATGAAGAAGGGAGGAGAAAATGAATAAAAGAAAGGAGAGGAAAGGAAGCAGCAAAGTGAAAGAAAGAAAGGGAGAGGAGTGCGGGAGAGGAAAGAAGAAACAGAAGAAGGAAAGAAAAAATATTATTATCCATCAATTATATATTCATCAATCATTATCCAATAGTAGACTTTATTAAGTACTTACTATTTGCCAGGCACTGTGTTAAACTCAGATTTCAAAAAGAGACAAAAGACAGTTCCTTCTCTCAAAAAGCTTACAATTGAATGGGGCAGACAACATGTAAAATATATACACACAAGCTATATACAGGATAAAAAGGGAATAATTAAGAGAGGGAAGGCATTAAAATTAAGAGGAGCTGGAAAGGCTTTCTGTAAAAGATGGGATTTTAGGTGGAACTTAAATAAAGGAAGCCAAGGAAGTCAGTAGACAAAATTGAGGTGAAAGAGAGACAGTCAAAGAAAATGCCCAAAGCTGAGAGGTAAAGCAAGGAAACCAGTATCACTAGTTCAAAGACTAAGTGAGGAAATAAAGTGTTACAAGACTGGAAAGTTAGCAAGGGGCTGGACTTTTTTATATTTGATCCTCCAGGTGATACTCAATAAATTCCAAAGCATTGGAATTTATTGAGTAGAGAAGTGAAATGATCACCTGTACTCTAGGAAAATCACTTTAATGGCTGAATGAAGAATAGATTAGAGTGGGAAGATGCTTAGAGGTAGGCAAACTCACTAGTAGGATATTGCAGCAGTCCAGGCATTGAGTGATAAGGGTTTGTACTAGAGTGGTGACAATGTCAAAGGAGAAAAGGGACATCTATAACTACCAGGCCTTGGCAACAAATTAGATATGGGGAGGAGGTAAGAAGTTCATGAGACTCCTATGTGGCAAACCTGATGGGAAGATGTGTTTCTCCATACAGTAAAAGATAGAGTAGAATCATGGGGAGAGTGTTTAGGTGGAATGATTATGAATTTAGTTTTGGATATGTTGAGTTTAAGATGTTCAGTGGACATCCAATTTGAGATACCTGAAAGGGCAGTTAGAGACAGATAATGGAGGAAAGCAAGGAGAGAGCAGTGTCTCAAAAATCTAACGAGAAGAGGATGAAAAAATAGTGTCAAAGGTTCAAGGAGAATGACATACAAATAGGCCATTAGATTTGGCAACTAAGAGATCACTGGTAACTGGTGGAATGATAAGGTTAGAAGCTGGATTGTGAGGGGTTAAGAACAAAGTGAGAGAAAAGAAAGAGGAGGCACACAATGTAGATAGCTTTTTCAAGGAGTTTAGCTCCAAAGGGAAGTAGAGGTAAAAAGCAATAGTTAGCAGGGATGGAAGAATCAAGTAAGGGTTTTTTTTTCAGGACAAGGCAGTTGTGGGTGTGTTTGTAGGTAGCAGGGAGTGAGCCAGTAAAGAGGGAGAGATTGAAAATAAGTAAAAGGCAACTGTGATGGATTTGGTTCTTTTTAACAATAAGGTGATTCAAGGCAATTCCAATAGTCTTGGAAAGTGCCATCCAAAGTGCATCCAGTTAATGACCAATGTTGGAGGGGATGTGGGAAAACTGGGACACTGATACATTGTTGGTGGAACTGTGAATGGATCCAACCATTCTGGAGAGCAATTTGGAACTATGCTCAAAAAGTTATTAAACTGTGCATACCCTTTGACCCAGCAGTGTTTCTATTGGGCTTATATCCCAAAGAGATCTTAAAGGAAGGAAAGGGCCCCACATGTGCAAAAATGTTTGTGGCAGCCCTTTTTGGAGTGCCTAGGAACTGGAAACTGAATGGATGCCCATTAATTGGAGAATGGCTGAATAAATTATGGTATATGAATGTTATGGAATATTATTGTTCTGTAAGAAATGACCAGCAGAATGATTTCAGAGAGGCATGGAGAGACTTGCATGAACTGATGCTGAGTGAAATGAGCAGAACCAGGAGATCATTATACACGGCAACAACAAGACTATATGATGATCAATTCTGATGGACATGGCTCTCTTCAACAATGAAATGTTTCAAACCAGTTCCAATTGTTCAGTGAAGAAAGCCATATACACCCAGAGAGAGGGATAAGAAATGTGGACCACAACATAACATTTTCATGCTCTCTATTGTTGTTTGCTTGCATTATTTTTCCCTTCTCAGATTTTTTTCTTATAGATCTGACTTTTCTTGCAAAGCAAGATAACTGTAAAAATATGTATATACATATTCGATTTGTCAAGCATTTGAAAATACATGTATTAACATGCAGAAGACTTCTTGTCATCTAGGGGAGGGATGGGGACTGGGGGGGAAATTTTGTAACGGAAAACTTTGTAAGGGTCAATGTTGAAAAATTACCCATACATATGTTTTGCAAATAAAAAACATAAAAACCACCAAAGTGTATTCAGAGAGATGAATATGGATCAAGGCATCTCTTTCTTAAATTTTCATCTTTTGTTGTTGGGGTTTTTTTGTGTTTTTCCCCTTTTGATCTGAATTTTCTTGTGCAGCATGATGAATATAGAAATATGTTAAGAAGAATTGCACATGTTTAATCTGTATTGGATTGTTTGCTATCTGGGATGAGGAAGAAGAGAAGAGAGGGAGAAAAACTTGAACGTGAGGTTTTACAAAGGTGAATGCTGAAAGCTATCTTTGCATGTATTTGGAAAAATAAAAATCTATTATAAAAAAAGAAAATAAGTGATAGAGTGGGGATAAGAAGGGGGCAATCTGTTGGAGAAGACAGGATGGAATAGGAGCACTTGAACAAGTGTAGAGGTTAGCCTTGACAAGGAGTAAGACTGCTTCATCATGTGAAATGGATAAAGAGAGAGATAATGATAGAAAGCATCTGAGTGACAGGAGATAAATAAGAGGGGAGAAGAAGAAGCTTATGGTAAATGGCCTCAATTTTTTTCTGTAAAATATGAGACAAGTTATCTGTGGTGTGAGAGAAGAGGGAGGGAGAGCCATGACAAGTTTGAGGAGGGATGAAAAGATTTGGAAAAGCCTCCATGGATCTAGAGCTGAATGGGACCTTAGTCAAACACTATCATTGAACAGATTAAGCAAGTGAGGCTGAGAGTGACAAAAGCCAAGGGATTTCAAACTTAAATTTCTGAATATAAATAGAGTCTTATCTTTATGTTGCACTGCTCCTCCATATCTTTGTTTAATAATAGGGTAAGTGGAGAAAAAAAGTCTTTTTGCACCTGACTTCTGGATTTACATGATCTATCCTGGTGTGGTGGAAACACTTGGTAGGAGCCAAGTCCCAGTCTTTGCCCCATCTGTATAAAAGTCATGTGATCCTGGGCAAATCTCTGAGGGTTTGAGAGATGAATGACTTGCTCAAGATGGTAAGAAGCAAAGTGCAACTCTGAAATGGGGTTCTCTGGCTCCAAGTACATTGATCCTTTTCCTCCACCATGCTAGAGTTTATTTGACTAGCTTATATTTATGTAGTGCTTCTTATAGCTTACAAAGTACTTTCCACTTGTTGCTATTGTTCAGTCATTTTAGTCAAGTCTGACTTTTCATGACCCCACTGAGGTTTTTTTGGTAAAAATATTGAAGTGGTTTGCTATGTTCTCCAGCTCAATTTTTAGATGAAGAACTGAAGCAAACAGGCTTAAGTGATTTGCTTGTGACCTGGGGGTTACCTAGCTAATAAGCATCTGAGGTCAGGTTTGAACTCAATAAAGGTGTGTCTTCTTAGCTCCAGGACTGGGATTCTATCCACTTAATTTCCCATGCATCATTTAATTTTTTTTTCCATTTTTGTTTTTTAAAATTAAATTTCTTTTTAAGTATATTTTTGATATTTTTGATACCTATATTTTCCAATGCATTTTTCCTTCCCCCCTCCCAGAGAGCCCAATCTTTCAAAGAATAAAAAAATGCAAAAACAAACAAAAAATCCAGTTTAACAAACCTAAAAAGGTTTTAGATACAATAAAAGAAGGTTTCAAAATCTGAAAAGGTATGAGATTTAATGTTCTTTACATAGTTGAACTGCCGTAGTTTCCAACTTTTACAAAGAAATAAGGAAGATAGCGTTTCATAACTTTTCTTTTGAGTCAACCTTGGTTGTCATAATACTGAAGCATGTATTTTCAATTGTTTTGTTCTTGCTTTTTTCTATTTACACTGCTGAAGTCATCGTGTATGTGTTTTTCTGGTTTTATTTACTTCATTTCACCATTGACTAGCAAGTTATTTAATTTCAAGTCATTTATTCTGTCTCAGACTCAATAATAACTAGCATGGTTGGGTCAATTCACAACTCCATCAAGAATGTTCTCATTTTTCCACAAGCCCTCCAACATTGACTGTTGGCATCTTTCATCATTTTTACAATTTGATAGGAACAAGATAAAACTAGAATTGTTTTTGTCTATTTCTCTTATAACCTGGTGCATTTTTCATATAGTTGTTAATAGTTTTCAATTCTCTTGACTTCATATTTATTAGGGAATGGCTTTTGATTTTGTATTTCTATTATTTTACTATATTTTATATTTGCCATTTCCTTCTCCACCTTAGATAAAGCATTCATCAAATATTTATTCTACTTAGCCAGATAATTTAATATAAATGCCATTAAGCAAGGTGTCTCCTGTTTTCAAGAAGTAGAAATGGTAGAAAATAATACATAAAAGGGAAATTTTGTGTGTGTGTGGTCCAAACAATATGGAGAAGTCTTAGAAGTGAAGTGACAGCTTCTTTCTAGACAAGATGGACCCAAACCGGTCTATAAAAACTCAAGATGGTGCCAGAGGTAGATCATTTGATCTTAGATTCAGAGCTAAAAGGGACCTTAGAGATCATCTAGTCCAACACCATCATTTAACAAGAAGGGGAAACTAAGGACCAGGGACTTGTCCAAGTTCACAAAGATTATATATGATAGGACCAGGATTTGAACCTATTTGCTCTCATGCCAAATCCATCATGTTATTCACAGCACTTATGTCTCTTACTTCCAGATGTGAACATTTCTTCTGCTTGCCCAGCATTAGAAGAAACAAAAGCAAAGATTTCTTCAGAGGCAATGAAAAACAGAGGAAAGAATGTATGACTTGGAGATAGGAGACCTCACATCATTCCCTGGCTAGGACACTGACTAGTTGTGTTATTCTTAGCTCCTTCAAGTTTCAGCTGTACAGTAATAATACCAATAGTGCCAAGCTGCCAGAATTCTTGTGGAGAAAAGTCTCAGAAATTTTAAAGTGCTAGATAAATACCAGTTATTATTTTAAGGAAGGAGGAGTTTTCTTAGTAGATCTACAATGAAGTAAATGTCTTAGCCAAAAAATGTTGGTGCTGAAAGCCCCTATCTTGCATTGTACTACAGGGTTGTTTTGAGGAGCTGATGAGACAATTTATGTGAAAAAAATAAAATCCTGCACAGGGGTGAGACGTTATGAGGATGACAAATGGGGAACTGACCTAAATGTGCCTGGTAGGCTGCCAAATAAAATCTGGTTATTTCCTGATTCTTTCCAATAGCTCCCTTCACATCCTGAAAACATAATGATGCTCAGTGATACTGGACAGATCACAGAAGAAGAAGCACCAGTCCTTTGCAAACTATCTCATAGACTTATGTTTCTCGATAGTATTTTAAGTGAGACGATTCACCACTTATTATTGGGAGGGAGGGGAGAGATAGTAATTAGTACTCAGTACTAAGGATGGCCAGTTAGTGTTTCTCTGAGTCTTTCCTGCTTAACACTTGGCAGGAATTCTCATTCTGGAGTTTCCTAAGTATCTTGTTAAGGGTTGCCCTCCTTTTTTCTCCATGAATGAGTTTTCTTGTTTTTTTTTCTTCTCAGATCTAGTAAGAAATGGAAACTGCCAGAACTAAAATTTTTGACTGGTTAGGAGATTATTCTGCAAAAAAAAGGGTCAGAGGGCAGATAGAGTTCAGCTGTGTACTGGATTACAAGTACTTGGAGCCAAATGTTCTCTTAACTTTCTCTGACAATATGGTAGTTGTAATAGTGACTTTTTCCATCCATAATGCTTTTTTTCCCCAAGAAATTGTTATGTGACCCTGAGTATAGAAGTATATAAACCAAACATTTACTGATAATAAATAATAAAGAAATTTATTTTAAGGCAATTTTTGGTATGCATATACTTTTATAACTTATTAAAGATGAAACTAAATTTGCATACTAATGTGCTTATTTATTTTTACATAAAGAATTGAATCTTGGCAGAATATTTAATACCTTTTAATATTGCTAAATTTTTCATGACCCCCTCCAAATTCAGTTGCATAATCCCATATGGGTTTGTAATCCCCTGTTTAAGAAGTTTTGGATTATGTCACTTGGTACTCCTACCAATCGTGGGAGATAGGTACTAACTGCTATTATTATTAAACCCACTTTCCAGATGAAGAAAATAAGACAGGGAATCTAAGTGACTTGCCTATGGCCATATGGCAAGTAAATATCAGAAGCAAGATTTGAACTCATGCCCCAGAATTCATCACTCTATCCACCAGTCTATAATAAGGTGACTTCTGATAAGTTTATTGATAATAGAGCTACTACCAGCTTCTCACAACCCTATAGTCCAATGTAAGACCGATAAGTCTAATCAAATTGGTGGTATAGGATTCTTTGTGTCTTTTTACCATGTGTCCCTTTGTTTCTTCCAGGGGGTATTTGATTGATACCCTTTGAAGTTGAGGAATTTATATTTGAACAGTGGTCAAAACCTCAACCCAAATAACCTGTAGTCTCAAGAGTGGAATTTCAAAGTCTAGGGAGCTAGACAGAGAAATATTTAGGAGGAACCTTTCTCTCCCCCAGCCCCGAATTCTTACAACTCCTTCTGCCATGGATGAATTAGGACCTGAGTTAACAAGTCCGTTGATGAGGGCACAATAGAGACTAAAGGTAAGTATGTTTCATTCACTCCTCTAGCATGCTTTTGGGCAGAAAGCCTGTCACTATATGCATTTTCCTGAAACATATTCTGGTTAGAAGCCAGACAGCTGGCCTGAAAGAGTCCCTAACCACCTGGCAGCAACCTGTGTGTGGGAGGCTTTCTAATGGATCTGGGCACCTAGGGTATGTTTTATGGTCTGTGCATTTTTGAAGGTGAAATGAAGGGGGCCCGGGTCATCTGGAAATGATATCCTTCAGAGAGAAACTGCCATCTGCCCATCACAAAGAAATCTGTCCCAGGAAAGTCTGTCTTGTTTTCTTAAAAATTTGAGTATAAAGTATCTTGAGCCATTTTCAGGGATATCTGAAAAAATCCTTATATCCTCAGAAATTCCTTCCTCACCTTGGCTGGATTTTGAAAGATCTAAACACCTAAATTTTAAAGATTAAGAGAGGAAACATATTCATGGATGTTCTTAGATTTAGGCCTTAAAGGTAAATTGAAAGGACATCAGAGTTTAGACTAAAAGAGCAAAGGTCTTTTAGAGGTGTGGTTTTTAAAGTTGTCAAGTCTTTCTGGTGGTACAATTTTCTGCTACTTGGTTACATCATAGAAATTTTAATCTAAAATAACATAGTCTTAGCTAAAGGCTGCCCATATACTTGAAATCTCAATGTTCATCTCATCCAACCCACATCTCCCCCAAAATATTCTCTTTTTCCATCCTAAACATTTGCTGTTGTCTTGAGGCCCTTCATTGTGCAGTTTCCTTGCCTCTAGATCCATGATCTCTTTTTCTATCCTATCCCATCTCATTAGTCCTTTGTTTCTGACTATCCTCTCCCATAATCTGCCCTTGCTTCTGACAGTCTACCTCCCTTTTCTTATCCCTTTCTCAGAACAGGAGATTCTTTGTCTCACTTACTACTTAGACTTAATCACTGATGTGGTATAGTCTCAGTCAAACTGTTAAAGACCTTAAAAAGACCAATTAAATCCAATTCACTTGCATGTCATGGCATCACATCCCTGATGTCATGGTCCTCTTTGAGAATGAAGAACAAACAAGACCCCTTTCTCCTACTGTTTCTATCTTCCCTTCTGCCCAGTCTCTCCCTTTCCCCTTTCTCCTTTTACTTCCTTATAAGGTAAGGTAAATTTCTATACTCAACTGAGTGTGCATGTTATTCCCTCTTTGAGCTGAATCTGATAAGATTAATCTTCAGACAATGCTCATCCCCTTCCTTTCTTTTCTTCTACTGTAATAGGTCTTTTGTGGCTCTCCATGTGATCTAATTTATCCTCTTTTCCCAGTACAATCTTTTTTCCATTGCTTAATGTCTTTTTATCCTATCCCAATGAGATCAGGGTTGAAACAAGGATGCTTGTTATCACTATTATTCAACATTATTCAATATAGTATTAGAAATGTTAGCTATAGCAATAAGAAAAGAAAAAGAAATTGAAGAACTTAGAATAGTCAATAAAGAAACAAAACTATCATTCTTTGCAGGTGATAGGATGACATACTTAGAAAACTCAAGAGAATAGACTAAAAAACTACTTGAAATAATTAACAACTTTAGCAAAGTTGCAAAGGATATAAGATAAACCCACATAAATCATAAGCATTTCTTTATATGATCAACAAAACCCAGTAGCAAAAGATAGAGAAAAATATATTTAAAATAACTGTGGTAGGTAATATAAAATACTTGGGAATCTACTTGCCAAAGCAAACCAAGAAATTATATGAACACAATTATAAAACACTTTTCCACAAACCAATACAAATAAACAATTGGAAAAATATCAACTGCTCACAAGTAGGCAATATAATAAAAATGACAATTCTATGTAAACTACTTTACTTATTCAGTGCCAGACTAATCAAATTACCAAAAATGATTTGAAAGAGCTAGAAAAAATAACACTAAAATTCATCTGGAAGAACAAAAGGTCAGTAATATCAAGAGAATTATTGAAAAAAAAATACAAAGGAAGGTAGCCTAACAATATCAGATCTAAAACTATATTATAAAGCAGTAATTGTCAAAACTATCTGGTACTGGCTAAGAAATAGAACAGTGGATCAGTGGAATAGATTAAATACATAAGACATAGTAGTGAATCACCAATAGTAACCCACTGTTTGATTAATCCAAAGACCCTAGCCTTTGGAATAATAATTCACTATTTGACAAAAATTGCTGGGAAAACTGGAAAACAATAGTATATAAACTAGGTATGAACCAACATCTCATTCCATATGCCAAGATAAAATCAAAATAGATTTAGAGAAAAACAAAAGTCTATCTTACAAAAAGTAAAAAAATAATCAAAATTATATTGAATTAAAAAGCATTTGTATAAACAAAACTAATGCAATCAAGATTAGAAGGAAAGCAGAAAGCTGGGAAACAATCTTTAGAGCAAATATCTCTGATAAAAGCCTCATTTTTCAAATATATAGAAAACTGAGTCAAATTTGTAAGCTGTTATCCAATTGATAAATGGTCAAAAGACTTGGATAGGCAGTTTTCAGATGAAGAAATAAAGCTATCTATAGTCATATGAAGAATGACTTTAATCACTTTTGATTAGAGAAAGACAAATTAAAATAACTCTGAGGTACCATCTCATGCCTGTCATATTGGCTAATATGACAAAAAAGGCAAATGATAAATGTTGGAGAGGATGTGGGAAAATTGGGACACTAATGCATTGTTGGTGGAATTGTGAACGATCCAACCATTCTGGAGAGTAATTTGCAATTATGTCCAAATGGCAAACTGTATATACCCTTTGATCCAACAATACCACTTCTAGGTCTGTATTCTAAAGACATCTTCAAAAAAGAGAAAAGAACCCATAAGTGTAAAAATATTTATAACAGCCCTTTTTGTGGTGGCAAAATATTGGAAACTGAGGGAATACCCATTAATTGGGGAATAGCTGAATGAGCTGTCATATATGAATGTAATTTAATACTATTGTGCAATAAGAAATGATGACCAAGAAGATTTCAAAATAACTTGGAAAGACTTGTATGAACTGATGCAAGGTAAAATGAACAGAACCAGGAAAACATATTATATGGTATCAATAACATGGTGTGCTGATTAAATATGAATGTTTTGGCTCTTCTCAGCAACCCAATGATCTAAGATAAATAAAAGGGATTCATGAAGGGAAATGCTATCCACATCCTGATAAAGAACTTATGGACTCTGAATGAAGACTGAAGCACATTTTTTTTTCACTTATTTTATTTTTTTGGTATTATTTTCTTTTGATCTGTTTCTTTTTTCACAATTGTGATTAATATGGAAATATGTTTTACATGATAACACACATATAACCCATATCAAATTGCCTGACATTTTGGGAAGAGGGGAGAAAAGGGAAGGAGGAAGAAAATGTGGAACCAGAATCTTGTAAAAATGAAAGCTAAAAATTGTCTTGGCGTGCAATTGGGGGAAAAATACTACTTAAAAACATAAAAGTGCAACATCTGATTAATTTGCAAGAACAAAGAATTTGATTGACATCAGGAAAAATAGAAATTTACCAATTAAATTTCAGCAAAAACCCTTGTTCAATTGGGAGTGCTACCTACTAACAAATGAGTATTATGAAGTAGTAAGTAGAGATAGTGGTACTTCTTTCATTTGGATCTTTGTATTTTTGTGAAATATCATTTTCAGCTATAACAGTCATGAAAAACAATTATTAAATTTAACTGAATTCAGAATCAGATCTTTGAATTTCTGTACTACAAAATTTGAAACCAGAATTTTAGAAATAATTAAGTATACGCAATCACATTTCTCTCACCAAATAGTAATAATAACATAGGAATAGCATTCTTGTAGGGTAAGGCAGGTAGTTCTTACTTAACCTTTACTTATTTGAGATTTTTTCAGCTTCCTCTTAGTCCTTTTTTGTTTTGCCCTTTCTAGTCTAAAAATCATCCTTCTAGGCAGAAAAAAAGAAGCAAAGTAAAAGTTGAATAGTTTCGCTTTTTTTTTTCTGTTGTTATTTTTCATTGGTCCATTGATTCCAATCCTCAACCTTATCCTTTCTTTTTTCCTCTTCTTTTCTCCCTAAAAACAAAAGCATCTCTCATTTTCATTGTCTTAGTATTCCTCATGAACCTTGGCTTATTTTTGCGTACTCCTAATACTTATTTTCCTCTGTTCCTCAGTAGGTTTTAAAAATACATTAATAACTCTTGTTTTTTATCTCACCATCATTTCTGAATCTATTTCCCTACTTTCTTTCAAAACCAATTTACAATCATCCATAAAAAATATTTTAAAAGAAAGTGAAAATTCAGTAATACCAACCTAAACAGCAACTGAATCTGACAATACATGCAATATTTCACATATGTAGTTCCTTAATTCTGAAATGATGGAAGGGAGGAAGATTTCTGCAGCCATTCTTTGGGCTTAAGCTTGGCCCCCATGGCATTCCTTATACAATCATGAAAGTCCCTTTTTTCATTTCTTTTCCACATCCTTTGCTTTAGATTACTTCTTCTTTACCTCTTCAGTAAAATTATTTCTATTTGTGACTTCAGTATTTCATTCTAGAAAGTTTTGCACCTCTTCTGGAATCATTTCCCCTACAGCCTATTGGATCATGGGAGCCCAACAATTCTTTTTCTGAATTCTTTGATGTCTTCCTCCCTCAAATCAAGGGTACTTATACCTGACTTTCTTCTCTCTTTTCCCCTCTATCAGAATTCAAGAAGAAATGGCCTCATACCCTTCTCCCTACTTCTAAGACTTCCATCATTTCTATATCATAGACCAGTACTTCCTAGTTTGTTGGAAGGCAGCCTGATTTTTCAGAACTTTCCAGGGATTTTAGTTGGAGTTTCAATTGGATTTTATTTTGATTTTTTTTCTAACAATATGGACTTCAGGCTTTCATCCCCATAATGTTCTGGATTCTTTTCTGGATTCCCCAATTTCATTCAAATCCTAGATGAAATTCCACCTTCTACAGGAAGCCTATACTGATCCTCCTCAAATCTAGAGTATTCCTGCCATTAATTATGTCCAACTTATCCTGTATATAACTTGTTTGTACATAGTTTTTGCATATTGTCTCCCCCATTAGCCTTTGAATTCTTTGAGAAAAGAGACAGTTTTTTGCCTTTCAATGCTTATCACCATGCCTGGTACATAATAGGCACTTAATAAATGCTTATTGACTAACTGAAGATCTCTCAGGTGAAGGTAACAAAAAGCCCAGAGGACTTCAGAACTTCTGATGACCAACAGATGGCATCTGAGAGCAGCAGCAGAGATTTCAGCTTAGCCCTGCAAAGTGGGAAGAACAGAGCAGAAGACCTTAATTTAACCAATTATTTGATGACCTAAACTGAGGACCTTAGCTCTTCTATTTAGAAGAGTAAGGACAGAGCCTGAGGCTGGATGATTCTCTTTATGTGCTCCCTCCTCCTTCCCTGGGGGGTATATCAACCTCACCAATGGGAATGTAGGAGGACAATCTTTCTTGTTAGTTATTTTCCAATAAGTTATTAATTCCAAGTAGTTATTTATTAAAATTTTGAAATAAAATGTCTTCTTGTTTGGTTTGTAATAAAATCACATAGGTGGGATCATGTGAGCTGTGTTTTTGAATGGCTATTGACACATGCCGGAGGTTTGAGGTGAACTTGGGAGGGGGCTAGCTTTCTGGAAGCTGCCTTAGGAGGGTGCCTCCAGGCTACAGACCCATTCTGAATGTCTCCTTGCCTAGTGTGGGGTAAACCACGAGATTATTCCTCCTTCACACTAAAGTCACTAATTTAAAATCAGTCCTTTCTGGTCTGTGCCAAGTGGGTATAGAACCTACTTCCATCTGAATATTATTCACTCTCATTTAGTGCCCTTCCCACTGTTAAGAGGAGGGCTGGGTGAGGTCCCTGGGAGATCATTGCTTCATAGAGGACCCACAGAAACAGATTCTCTGTATAGGTGCTGTTGCTAAGTCATTCTCCTTCCTAATGTGGCTACAGTCTCATTTGCCTGATTTATGTCTAATACTCTGCTTGGCTAATGTCTTTTCTCAGCAGTTTAATAATGAGCCATGAACCTGTCTCCCCAGGCTTGGATTTGCAAGGTCTAAATCTCTAAGGAACATTCTGATTTTATGAATTTTCTGAAATAACTGGCTTGTCTGAAATCTGTCTTGGTCTATATATATTTATGTATTTCCTAAAGAGGCTAGTTTGGATTTATTTTGCTCTCTGATGAAGCTTCGACTAGCTTTAAGGAAGGTGACCTTCTCTCATATATTCCTGCCATGTGAGGGCTAAGGGGAGAAGTAAGGAAACAAAGTGGAAGGGTAGGTGGGATTCATCTCTGTATAGTCTAGTGGGGTCTGTGAAGGGGAGGGCATTTCATCTTAGAGATTCCCTGGGAACTGAGTGACTGCAAAGCAGCAATCAGATCTAGAAGAAAACAGCTTAGACTTTTTTTTGGAACTAGGAAAGAAAGGCAGACTGAGATCTTGCACTCAGGAGTCCTGGGGTAGCAGCAATGTTATCAGTTATCAAGCTGAAGATGGAACGGGAAAAAGGATGCAGTGAGAAATGGGTTTCTACAACAATAATGAAGCAAAAGGAGAGACCTCCAGGATCAAATATAAAATGCTTTGTGTGGTTTTTAAAGCCCTTTATAACCTGACCCCTCCATCCCTCTTCATCCCCCTTTACTCTTCATTCCAGTAGCACTGGCCTCCCTACTCTTCCTGGAACTATCTCCTAACTTTCACTGACTATCTAGATTGACATATCAGTCTTTTTTCTGCCTTCATCTCTGCCTCCTGCCTTTGTTCCAGTCTGCTAAAATTTTATTTACTTCAAAAAGTCTTTCCTGATCCTCTTTAATCTCAAGGCCTACCCTCTGAGTCTAGTCTCAATTTATCCTGTGTATATATGTATTATTATGTATATATACATATATATATTTGTGTAGCTATTTATATATATATAATATATATACACATACACAAATAGTTGTTTACATGTTATCCCTCCCATTAGATTGGGCGCTTTTTGAAAGCAAGGGATTTCATGTTTCTTTGTATCCCTAGCAATTAGTGAAGTGCTTGATACAAAGTAGGCAGTTGGTGGGCTAGCATTTTATAGTTGACTTGACTAAAAAGTAGCCAGATTTAGATCAACTGTACTAATTTCAGTCCCTGGGAAGAGACAATGAGTTAGATCTTCCTCCTTTTGATATGGTATGGAATGTTACTGTCAAATGAAATCTATGTTATTTGGTTTTGACTATTTTTATTTTTTAGAAGGGAAGGTTAAATGGAAAAGATTGCAATGTAAAAAAATGTAAAATATCAGAAGGAATTGAAAAAGAAAATGGTTTCCCTAGTTTTGTAAAGCTGAAACTCCCAAAGATATCCATTGACTTTTCCAAGCTGTAGTTTGAAATGAAGATAAATGTACCCTAAGCAGTGTGATACAGTGGAAACGACTTGGGGTTGAGTCAAAGTGATGGGATTGAGTTCTAGCACTACCATTGCCCATATGATCTGGGGTAAGTCTCTTCACCTGTGTAGAGCTTAGTTTCCTGCTCTGCTAAATGAGATGGTAGCAGATCTAGTTACTCAACCAGTTCATGATAACTAAACCTACTAAATTTCAACTTGATTACTTCTTGTAGAGAGAAGAAAATTAGTACATGTCAATTCTACTTTTCCTAATTCATGTCTGTGTATATATGAATGTATCATGTATGTCTGTATTTGTGTATCTTAAATACAAGGTGTCCTCAAAGTCTTGGGCAGCTCAAAACCTTTTAATGACTTATGTAATTACATATAAACATATGTGTGTATATGTATGTGTGTATGTATATACATGTAGGAGCATAGTATAGAATAAGCCTCAAGGATCCTGGATGTAAATTAGGATTTCCTAATGTAAATATACTATCTCAAGTACTATGAGCAGTGTAAACAAACTTGATAATGCCAATGTCAGCAAGTTTGTTCTGTATAAGTGCACATCTACTTATATAACCAACTTTCTTTTGGACATGTGCATTTGTTTGTTTTGTGTCTTGGCATGTTGCCTCCTTTGTTACCCAGTAAAAATTGGCCCACCTGGTGAGGAAAGGGATTAAAACTAGAGGTAATTGGAGTGAGTATAGTAGAAAAAATATAATGGTTTGAGAATGGAAGTTCAGGGAGTTCAGATCCCATCTCTGCCATTTGCTGGGTGGTAATCTTTTGTAAGCCTCAAATACATTATCTGTAAAATGAGAGACAGGGCCTCTAAAATACCTTCTTGCTCCAAATCTATCTTCCAATGATCTTTGACTGCCAAAGTAGTGTCTTCTTCATTTTCAATTCTCTATCAATGCTATTTTAATTTAATTTTGACCTGTGTAATGATGAGCTATTTCCCAGGTTTTTCCTTTTCTCTCTTATTTTAAAAGAGGATGTCTAATAATACCTGCTCATTGATAAATATTGTAGCAATAATGAAATTTTAAAAATAAAATGAAGAAGCTGGATCAGTGACTTCTAGGTCTCTCCTAAGAAAATAATCGGAATATAACTTGAATTTCCAGCCAAACCTGGGATATTTTGTATGAGATTCTTCTGATTGGTGGAGATAATGCTGATGCAATACCATGTGTCTGTGTGAAGGGGCAACTGTTATAAGAGCTTTAGAAAGGAGATATCTTCCTGTCTGCTTGCAAGCTAAGAGTTATCTTCCTTTGTTTAAGGGATAATAGCTAGGTAACAGCTTTTAATTTGAACTAATCATATCCTTCAAGAATTATTATTTATGTATAATTCTACTCTCATATTCCTCTCAAGGATTGGAGGAAAGAGTGCTTACATTTGTGATCTTTTCCCATTCCCTTCAAGTAAGAATTATTGTTCCCTTTGGCAGAGATGAACAAGATTTCAGATATACCTATCAATGCCTCTACTCGTTTCCTGTCTATACATTCCATTTGCATATCTATATCTACCACTATCTATATAATCTTACCTTGGCATGAACATACATTGTACTCTGATCTAAAGACAACTCAATAATGAAAATATGAATTTATTTCAACAGTAATTCAGGGAACTATTATTTGTTTGATGTCAGAGACCTGTAATTAATGAATTCCTTTTGTGCTATGATATACTGGTAAATGTTTAACAACTAGCTTACTAGGATGGTGATGGTGAAAAATGTATGCATACATTCATAAGTTTATTGTTAATCTTACTGATATAAAGGATGTGTAATATACAATTTACAAATAAAAGTAAATTATACTATACTCTTTATTGTAAATTCCATGCTATCACAGAATGCTTTCTTTGATTTTTGTCTAATTCCTGTAACTACAGCCTATCTAGGGTTGTAATTCAATCCTGATTTGGCAAATATAGTTGCATCCCAATGTACTAACTCTTTTCCCAGTATATTTATTGTTATTGAATCTGACATATAATCTGCCATTATATTGTTCTTCATCCTTGTACAAGTTATATTAATTAAAGTGAAAATTCTTTCAACTTTAACACAATTACAATATTACAATAGTTGCTAGCAGGGAGATGTTTGATTCTACATTATTATCTATACAATCCTGAAAATTGTGCCAATCAATTTCATGTTTTAGTTTATTGGGAACATCTCTGATGTGCAAGGCAAAGTTGACCTGTGGTCAGAATAAGATATAATTTTAGAAATGACTAGTTGAAATCAATCTCTGTGTGGCTGCTCTGTACCAAGGGTAACAAGTCTGAGGAGTTCCCTCCCCTCACTCTGATGTTCTTCTCAATATCTAGCTCTAAAGCAGAGACTGAGAGTATGGCAGTGTATTTCTCCATTCTGGGAAGAGTCCCTTCTCTTATAGAATCATAAGATTATAAAACTAAAAATAGAGCCCTTGGGGGCAGCTAGGTGGCGCAGTGGATAGAGCACCAGCCCTGAAGTCAGGAAGACTTGAGTTCAAATCTGGTCTCAGACACTTAACATTCCCTAGCTGTGTGACCCTGGACAAGTCACTTAACCTCAATTGCCTCAGCAAAAAGCAAAAAATAAAAAATAAAAATAGAGCCCTTGCTCTTCCTCACCTGGCTGTTCTCCTTCATTCTCTCTGAATGAATCATGGTTTCTCTTGAGATAGTAGCTAGTTTTTTGACTGTTGTAAAAAGCATTAATGTTAATACTAAGAAGAATAAGTTTTTGTGTATGGCAAAAGATGTACGCTTCTCTTTTATTTATTCATTGCTATGAATTGCAATCACAGACAGTTTAATGGTAAAGTTGCCATAAAAGCTGCAGAAGACACTTTTCTTTGGGTATTAGTTTTGTTTTTAGTAAATTGCAAAGTAATGACTTAGTATTCCATCCTTAGGGTAATTTCTGACTCTCAGGAAGATGATATAATCAACAAGATGGACTGTGGCCTTCAGTTCCCTGGAGCACATGATAAATACTGCTCCTTCCCCCTTCCCTACAGGTCCTAGTACAAGGTAAAATAAATGTGAATTGTGAGGATCTTTCCTCCCCTTCCATAATACAAGGAGAACATTCTGGACTCCAGTCCTGGAATGAGTTTTCTCAGTCACTTGTGTGCTAGGGGCAGAGAAGGCAGAGATTTGCCTAGATGAAAAATCTGGGAAGTAATGGGGATAGGAACTAAAGGATAGACACTCTGTCTTGAAGAATGGGGTGAGAATGAATATCTACTGGATGAGGCACTTAATAATATACTAGGGGTTGTTGCTATTCAGTCATTTCATTCAAGTCTGACTCTTTGTAGTCCCATCTGGGTTTTTTTTTGGGGGGGAGGGGCAAAGATACTGTATTAATTTGCCATTTCTTTCTCCTGCTCATTTTATAGATGAGGAAACTGAGTCAAACTGGGTGAAATATTTTACCCAGCGTAACACAGCTAGTAAATGTCTGTGGCCAGATTTGACCTCAGGAAGATGAGTCTTCTTGACTTCAAGTATAGCACTTTAAGCTGCCACTGAGCTTCCCACCTACCTGAGGATACAAAGCAAAAATAAAACTGTATTGGACCTATAGGTTCTTACAGTCAATGGAAGGTTCAATCAAATGCATAGTTTAGTGGACAGAGAACTATTCTTGAAGTTAAGAAAATCTGAAAAAAAAATGCTTCTCCTGGGCAAGTCATTTTCCCATTTTTTAAATAGGACTCAATTTCCTATGTAAGAGATATTGAGAGGGTGGAATAAAAAAGACTTGATAATTGATAGGATGTGGAGGGTACAATAAGTTGCCTTCAACAGAAATAGAGAAGTTAAGAGGAAACATGGCCTTAAGGGGGAAAATAATGAAATTCGTTTTGAGTATCATTTGTGTCAGAAAATGTGTATCTCATTTTTCACCTTTACATGAATACCTCACTGCCAAGGGTGGGATGCATGATTCCTCAATCTGTTGAAGTCAAAATTAGATGAAACCATAGAGTCTATTGAATTAAACCCCCTTATTTGATTATGTTAGTGTCTCCAATAGGATTTGAATTCCTGACTCCAAATCCAGTGCCCCTTTTAATATTCTATATAGTTCCCCTTTCATTATATTGGATATAACTCATAAGTATTCCACAGTTATTTTCCTTTACAACATTGTATAAATTTTTCTCTTTGTTCTGCTTACTTCTCTCTGAGTTAATTCATACAAGCTCTCCTAGGTTTTGACATTTCTTAGGATGCAATAATATTCTGTCACATTCATGTATCATAATTTGTTTAGCCATTCCCCAAATGTTGGACACATAACTTATTTTCAATTCTCTTCCATAATAAAAAGTGTTGTTTTAAAATATTTTGATATTTTTAGAACCTTTTCTTGTGTCTTTGATTACTTGAATCAAATAATGATGTTATTATGGGATACAATAGCAGAGGACCATCCAGGATGATGCGCCCTCATCAGAGAAGGTGTTGTACTCGATGAGCAAAGCAGAATTGAATTAGCCCACAGGAAATGTAAGATGTGCAAAGTTAGAGAGTCCACCCCAAATATTCATAGGGACTATTTGTGTCTGACCATTAATGTGGCAGAACATTGAATTAGTCTAATTGATTGAATTAGTCTAATCAGCCACAGTTGGCCACATGAAGTTCAACCAATTGCTGGATCAAAGGGTAAGCATAGTTTTGTTGTTGTTGAATTGTTTTTCATTTGTGTTTGACTCTTCGTGACCCCATTTGGGATTTTGTTGGTGAAAATATTGAAGGGTTTGCCATTTCTTTCTCTAGTTCATTTTATAAATGAGGAAACTGAAACACATAGTGACTTGCCCAAGATAATACAGCTAATAAGTGTCTGAGATCTGATTTGAATTCAGATCTTCCTGACTCTAGACCATGCACCACCTAGCTGATCCATGCATAATGAGAAAAACCCATTTCCAGAAAGTCTGGACTACTTCATAGTTTCTATCAACCCTGCCTTTGCGTGCTTATCTTTCTAAAGCCCCTCCAACAATTGTATCGTCTTTTTTTTAATCTTTGTCAATATGATGGATGTGAGGTGAAACCTCAGAATTGTTTTCATTTGAATTTCTCTTCTTATTGATGATTTGAAGCATTTTTCATATTGTTGTTGATAGCTTGCCTTTTTTTGTTTTTTTTTTTCTGAGGACTTCCTATCTATATCCTTTGGCTACTTATCTATTGGGTAATGCATTATGTGTGTATTAATTCTCCATTTATTTTAGGTATGAGATGCTTACTTACAACTTTTTCCCCTAGTTTCTCTATTAATTTTAACTGTCCTGATTGTGTTTGTGCAGAGACTTTTTCAATTTTTTTAGTAATTGGAATTATTCCAGACTTTTCAAACCAGACTCTTCTTCTCATGATTCATATGGAGAAAAATGATATTGCCAGAAAATATTTTTGAGGATTTTGAAGTACTGAAATTTGTTGCCATAATTTGAAAGCCAAGAAGACCTGACTTCAAGTCTTGCCTCTGACACATATTGGCTGTATAATTCAAGGCAAGTTATTCAATCTTTCACTGCTCAAGGCTTTGGGACTATAAATTGTTGAAGAGTTTCTAGTCTGTACTGGTAGAAGGAATTCCTTCACTTGAAGTTTCTTATTCTGATGAAATCAAAAGTTCATTAAAAGACATTTACAACTTTTTCCCCAGCCTTCTCCACAGAAGATTATTTACTGAGATGGTAACCAAGGCTTCAGTAGATAGAGTCCCAAGTTCAAATTTGACCTGAAGACTAGCTGTGTGACCTTGGGCAAGCAATTTAGCCCTGTTTGCCTCAGTTTCCTTATTGGTAAAATGAGCTGGAGAAGAAAATGGAAAACCACTTCAGGATCTTTGCCAAAAAAAAGAAATCTCAAGTAGGGTCACAAAAAGTTGGACATGACTGCAATGACTGAACAACACCAAAAAAAAACAAAAACAAAAAAACAAAAACCAAAGCTCCAGAGATCTGAAAGTAAACATAAACTTTTGAACTTAAAACATGGAATAATGGAATAAACATTTAGTAAGCTAATTTGATCCTCACAAGAACCCTGGGAGATAGGTGCTATTTTTTATCTCCATTTTGCAGTTGAAGAAATTGAAGCAGACTAAGGCTAAGTGACTTGACCAGAGTCATGCAGCTATTACAATCATATTCAGAAATTGCCTAAACAGCAACATTTAGTTTCAATTTATCAGTTTCTAGTTTTCATCAAACAGTGATGTAGTATACTTAAAACCAGGTGATTCAATAATTGACTAAAAGGTCCCACATAAAAAGAATGAGTTTCTTGTTTATTTGAGGCAGGACTTTATTAGATCATTCTAGAGAGAAGGAGCTCCCCACCTTAAGCACAGTTAGTTCTCCACCAAGGATTAATTCCCAAATCCTCAACAAACAGTCTGGACTAGGTTCAAACCTGTCAGCTTTTCATGGTATTACCCTCAGGAATAAAGTCTGGCATCATACAAATTGATTCCCCTATCTACAACCTCAAAATACCAGAAGGCTACTTCATGTCAACAGAGATAAGTAATAATCAAATTAATATGGAAAGACAAGAATATACAGAAGAACCATGAAAAAAAGTTAAGGAAGATACCCCCTTCCATTCAATATTAAAGTGATTTAAAAATCATAATTATAAAAATGGCCTACAACCAGGAAAAGAGAAAATCAGTGAAATCAGAGAGATCTAAAAATAGAGCCAAATATATAAAATATATGATGCAATATACATGATATTATATATGTGTGTTATATATTATATATGCTGTCATGTATGGAGTATATATTACATGTGTTATGTTACTCTGTATTCTATATAGTATATATATGTGTATATTTATACATACAATAAATTAATGTTTAATAAACTGATACCTAAAACTCACTATGGGATAGAATTCTTTTATTCAATAAAAACTGCTTAGAAAATTGGATGACTGAATGGTAAAAAATGGTTTTAGATCCATGCCTCATAACATATGCTATGATAAACTCTAACTAGATGTAGATATTATTAAAAATCATAAAAAAGAAAGAAAGATTTACATATTGTTTCCATTATGGGGAGAAGGAACATTTTTTACAATCAAAGAAATGGAAAAAATTATCCATTTATAATGGCTAAATAAATTATAGTACTTTAGGGGCAGCTAGGTGGTACAGTGGATAGAGCACAAGCCCTGAAGTCAAGAGAACCTGAGTTCAAATCTAGCCTCAGACACTTAATACTTCCTAGCTGTGTGACCCTGAGCAACTTAACTTGGGGTTAACCCAATTGCCTCCAGAAAAAAAGATTATAGCACTTTAATATAATGGAATATTATAGCACCAAAAACTATGAAAGGAAATATGGAAAGACTTAGAAGAATAGATGCAAAAAAAGAATAAATGCCAAGTTAGTTAAGCAAAAAAAAGAACTATATATGTTTTATACTGTATATGTCTAGGTGGATCAAGGATTATTGTTTTCTCCCTTCCTTGCTAGCCACAGTCAGACTGGGGCTACTCCTTGTCTTTCTCTTTTTTATTTCTCTGCCCTTGACGATTCAGCCTCACCTAATCAACTTGAAAAAGATTTATGTGGTTCTAGGGAATTTTCAGGGGATCAGGGAAATGCACATACCATCAGGGAACATCCTATGAAGTCACCTTGTATTAGCCTGGTTGACATTTGTGGACACTAGATTGGACTAGTTTGGAAATGGAAAGATTCAAATTTGATACTGACTTTAAGGTGAACTTTTGTGTAAAGCCAGAAAGTAAGGTTGAGATTGAAGATAGAGTGAAGTGCATAGTGAATGAAGGCTTTGGAGTGGAAGAAACATGGTCATAGGGTTAAAAACCAGTGTTTTAGATGAGGTCTCTGGGGTTTAAATGACTTGTCCAAGGGGACACAATATTAAAAACAGGAGTTTACCCTAGGACCTCTGATTCCAGAGCTTGTACTCTTTCCATTGTACAATTCCTCTTTTGCTGGACCTACCACCAGGAAATAAAGTCAACATTTCTTGCCATGACCCACTGAGATGGCTTGTTAAATTATTTTTTTCTAAAATTTTTTTCTAAGTATTTTATTTCCTCCTCTGTTAATCTGGGAAATTTGTACTTTTATAAATATTTACCCATTTCAATTAGATTGTCAGATTTGTTGATATACAATTGGGCAGATAGCTCCTAATTACTGTTTTAATCTCTTCATTAGTTGTAATTTTTGATACTGATAATTTTATTTTCTTTGCTTCTTTTTCTAATTAAATTAACAAAGGTTTATCTATTTATTGCTTTTTCATAAAACCAACTCTTAGTTTTGTTTATTATTTCAATAGTTTTCTTCCAATTTTATTAATTTCTCCTTTGATTTTCAGAAATTCTAATTTAATATTCAATTAGAAGTTTTTAATTTGTTCTTTTTCTAGCTTTTTTAGTTACATGCCCAATTCATTGATCTCTCTCTCTATTTTAGTCATGTAAGCATTATTTAGAGATATAAAATTTCCCCTAAGAACTGCTTTGGCTGCATCCCATAAGTGTTGGTATGTTGTCTCATTATTGTCATTCCCTTGGATGAAATGATTGTTTTTATGATTTTATTTGACTCACTAATTCTTTAGAATTAGGTTGTTTAATTTCCAGTTAGTTTTTAGTCTATCTTTCCATGGTTCAATAAAGAACCATGCAATAAAGCATGTAATTTTTATTGCATCATGATCTGAAAAGGATGTATTAAATATTTTTGCCTTTTTGCATTTGATTATGAGATTTTTATGTCCTAATACATAGTCATTTTTTTGTGTAGCTGCTATGTACTGCTGAGGAAAAGGTAAGTTTTTTCTATCCCCATTCCCTATTCCCTATTCCCAGAGGTCTATCTCATCTAAGTTTTCTAAGATTCTATTTACTTCCTTAATTTCTTTCTTGTCTATTTTGTGGCTGGATTTATTTAATTTTGAGAGGGGGAAGTTGAGGTCCCTCACTAGTATAGTTTTTTTTCCCCTGAGGCAATTGGGGTTAAGTGACTTGCCCAGGGTCACATAGCTAGGAAGTGTTAAGTATCTGAGGTCACATTTGAACTCAGGTCCTCCTGACTTCAGGGCTGGTGCTCTACCCACTGCTGCCCACTAGTATAGTTTTGATTAACTTTCCCTCTGAGAATCTGGATGCTATACAACTTAGTGCACATATGTTTAATATTGATATTACTTTATTGAATGACTCACTGAGATGGATCCTACAACAAATAGCTTCTTCTGCAAGCTGTGTTCATTATCAGGAGCCATGACAGGAACTATAGAAGAAAGCTCAGAAGTTAAAAACATAGCATGACTATCTCAGGGACCATTCCTGAGAAATGCATGATGGAAGTTGAGTTCTACTAGTCAGAATACTATCTATGGATGGCATTATGACCATGAGATTTAATACTATGACAAGAAGAGAGGACTGTGAGCTTCCTCAGGCAGGTACAAGAGCCAAAGCTGCAGTTTGGAGAGGTATCTGTATCATATTCCATAGGCAGGAGTAGGGGTATGCACTAAAAAAAGCAAGCAATTACATTATAATGGGAAGGGGGAGGAAGAGAGAGAGAATGAAAGAAAGGGGGGGAGAAAGGAAGAAAGAGAGAGAGAGAGAGAGAGAGAGAGAGAGAGAGAGAGAGAGAGAGAAGGTGAGGAGACATACAGAGGCAACCAAAGACAGGCAGACACAGACATAGATACAGAGACAGAGAGACAGGGAGAGACAGAAAGACAGAGACACCTACAAAGAAACTGAGACAGAGACAGACAGAAAGAGATGGAGGAAAGGGAGAGAGAGAGGATAGATGCAGGGAAGGAGAGAGGGAAGAAGCGAGAGACAGATGGATAGAGAAAAAGAAAGAGAAAGAGACAGAGAAACAGATAGAATTCCAGACAGGAACAGACACATGCACACATAAAGAAAGACAGAGGCAGAGACAAAGGGACAAAGAGAGATGTCTAGATGCTTTGCAATGCAAAGTTTGAGACTAGAATCAGAGCTTTTTTTCAGGCTGGACTCCAGTGGCAAGATTCCATACTTTAGAACTAAACTCTCAGATAAGGGTCCATAGAATGGATTGACTTTGCTATCAATGACCAATCCTTGAATAAAGGTTAGTTAAATCCCTTCTCAGTATCTGTCACTGGCAGGGTACTTCATACATAATTTTTTTTTTTAGCTGTTCCCATTTTCTGATTTTTGTAACCTATAAATTATGACTGATTCTAAGTGATCTGTAACCGGGATTATATTATCCACTCACCCCAAAAAGTAAGCCCAACAAACCTTTAGGTTTAATCTACTTTATTATTATTATCACTTTCTTAAATTTAGACTATCAACAACAAAAAAATCAATCTCTTATTTGTAGCATTTATATATTCCTATCATATAAATTTTCACACTAAAAATTTAACAATTAGCTCTCCAGAGGGGGTCTAGCTGGCTCCAGCATACTATTGTTTGTAATTCATATTTGTTAATCACTTGTATTTTGGAGAGAGTATAATAGGGGACTCTAATAGCTAACTTGATATATCCAGAACTAAACAGGTCAAAGGTTTTAAATATCCATCCAGAATGCTGAGATTTTAAATTTTATTAGTAACTTTTATAAACCACCTGAATTGTGATCATACATTTTTCTGGCTAATGGAGTACACTAGATTCATGTGGTTCAAGCATCTCAGAGAAGCTTCAAGCTCTGAAGCAAAGGAATAGGGCAGAGACATTGACCAAATGAAAGTTAGACTTCCTCCTCTCCTAGTGGGAGTAAAAAAAAAAATGTAGTTTGGAAGGAAATTTCCCTGCTTCCATTCCTCTGATGGGAGCCTCTCTGGAAGAGGAAACATCTTTTCACTCTACTTTCCACCTTAAACATCTAATCCTTGACAGAGAGTAATACCTACAAGTTACCCAAGATAAATATATTAAGATAAATAAACGAACTATATAGGTCTACAGGGCAAAATTAGAAGATAATATATTTCAATCTGGAAGGTACCTAATAGGTCATTTAGTCCAAACAATTCATTTTAAATGTAAATGTATAGGACATAAATAAAACTGCCCTTCCTTATTCTAGTCAGTCATGTGTGCTGACTTAGCCCTGGGGATGTTTTGGGGATAATGAAGTCTGATGCTTCTAGTTAATATGTCTTAGTGCTAAAACCTGGTTGACCACATCCCGGAAAGGCAACTTTGTATATACCTTGTTTAAACCTGGTTACATATGACAGAAATAACTCAATGTCAGACAGGAAGTAAGACAGGCTGGGAACCTAGTCTATGTAACTCTTGTACTTGGAGTGAGTGAGAAGTGCTGTGACTTGCTCATGGAAGGTCATACACCTACTATGAATCAGGTCTCAACTTGGGTTTTCCTAATTCTGTCAACAATACCTTGCTGCCTTTTCATGGTTCTGTATTTATTTGCAAATGTGCTATAATTTTTTTCCCTAATCTTATTGGTCAGGAGTTCATGAGTTAGCATCAACATAACTTACCTCTTGTAAAAAAATATATATAAAACTTAAAATTTCAAAGAAAGTTATTTTTTTTCAACAAATTCTCCCCCTATAAATCCAAAACCAGGGAAATTATTTTCCTTTTTTAATCTATTACATTTTCTATCTAAACCTTCCATTTTCCTTTTTTCTCCAGAAAAAAGCCCACAAAAATCCCATTAAAATCTTTCAAGATTCAAATTTTCAATAAAATGGTTACTACAGAGACATCTGTGGCACTAAGGTAATTAAAATATAAGAGCCAAAATGCACTTAAATCCAGGCAGATTTTTCAGTGTTCAATATTGAGGTCAGTAAAAACGTCTTTCTTCACTAAAACCTTCCAGGGTCAGACTCTACATTAACATGTTTTCCAGAGTTAGTCATACACAGATCTTAAAATCATTGGAGAAATTTCTAAATTGGGCAGAAAAGTAGATGAAACATCAGTTATCAGATGTTTGAATAATTGTAGAAATCTTAGATTCATGTACTGCCTATAGTAGTTCTGTGATTTTAGAAGGGGGATTCCTATAGCTTACTAGCCTACTTACTCTGAATGCAGGGGTATGCTAGTAAATGTTTAATCATGAGCTCTATGGGGAAAAATATTCATGATTCATTTTTAAATTTACTCCATTATTTTCTTAAGTCTAGACAATCAACAACAACAAAAAATTAAACTCAGATTTGTACTGCTTACATTGAAGTTGTTCTCTAGCTTGGAAAGATTAACCTGCCAATTAAATTTGCCCCAGGAATAATTACAACTAATTATTATTATTACTTAGTGACTAATCTGATGGTCTCCTTTGAGAATCAGCTCACACTAAGCTTCCTCATTCTTTATAATCTTTAAATAGAAGATAGTTGATCATCATGATCCTCATAACCCATTCTGCTTAGTATGATTTTCAGAGATTGTAGCAAAAGAATTAGCATTACCATGGAGAATCCACGGGCAACTACATGCCAGGAGGTATTGGTATAGGACCATGTGTCAAAATGAGATCAAATTCAACCCACTTTGACTATGGTATCTTGAGTAGTTGGAGTGAATTAAACCTTCAGAGCTGAAGCAGTCTTCACACTTCCTTGAAAAAAGCCATTATGTGAGTGATCTTTGTATAAAAGGAAGATGCTTTTTCAGAATCAGGGAAAGAGAGCATTTGAATTTGAGAGTTTAAAGCAAGCATCACGCAAAGGGAGGATCAGTTGTGAGAGAGAAAGGAAATACTGAGAAGAATCCTTGCTTCTATGGGCATCACAAAAAGGAAGACCTAAGTTGAGGGAAATCTAAGAAAAGATTGGCTCTTTCTCCAATTTACCCTGCTGATGCATGTCTTTTCACAGACATATAATCTGGTATCTTATTACCCAAATATTTCTAGTAAACAGAATTCTGTCTTAATCAAAAAGAGACCAGATTGGGAGAGACAGATATAAATATAAGGTGAGACAGAAAATCCAACCTCTGCAAAGGTTTTAGGAATTTTTTCTAAATGTGTACTCAAAAGAAATCGTGATTGAGCTCAGAACTTTTCATTAAAAATAAACTCTTTAAATCAAAGAGAGGGAACCAAATAGATTTCTAAAAGGATCTAATTATTATAAGGGTAGCACACATATTTTAATTAATTGGTATGAAATTTTGTGCTTATGAAGAGATATCTCTAATTTAGGACTTACTTTAAGCTAAAGGTGCTGCAAGTGTGTAAAATGTAAAGTCAGACTTATTCCAGATTTGTAAAAATTGCAAGTCAGTTTCTAAATGTCTCAGCAGAAGGAAAATGTATGATTCCCTTCAAAATTTCTGGCCTCTGCTGCTTATGACCTTTCAGATAAGTAACTGATGATAGCTGCTTAGTAGAATACCTGGAGTATTTAGAGAAAAAATTTCAAGGGGAAATTTCCAAAGCCATGTAGGTTAACAACATACCATATGCTACCTTTAATTACATGATATAGGCATTGTGAGAATTTTAATTTTCCTAGGAGAATCAGGAACTAGGAAATAGTATCCTCTCTATGAAGCCACAATGAGATCCTGCCACAACTGAAGCTTCTCTTTGAAAGAGAAAAATATATACTGACCCTGGCTAGGGATTCTTAAGCTGGAGTCTTTGAAATTAAAAAAAATTACTAAGTATATTTCAGTATAACTTATTTTCTTTGTAATACCATGTATTTTATTTTATAAATTTCTAATAGTGCAATAGTATCCCATTACAATTTAGGTGATCATTGCATAATCTATTGTGGACAAGAATCCCATAGAAGAAATGTAAATTTAATTAGCCAATTAAAGGGTCAGAAAAACAGTACTGGGGTATAATCTCTTTCTTTCTTTTTTAATTAAAGCTTTTTATTTACAAAACATATGCATGGATAATTTTTCAACATTAACCCTTATAAAGCCTTCTGTTCCAAATTATCCCTTCCTTCCCCCTACTCTCTCCCCTAGATAGCAGGTAGGCCAATACATGTTAAATATGTTAAAATATGTGACAAATTGAATATATGTATACATATTTATACAGTTATCTTGCTGCACAAGAAAAATCAGATCAAGAAGAAAGAAAAAAAAAGCCTGAAAAAGAAAACAAAATGCAAGGAAACAACAACTGAAAGAGTGAAAATACTATGTTGTAGTCCACACTCAGTTCTCATTCATTCTCTGGGTATAGATGGCTCTCTTCATTATTGAACAATTGGAACTGGTTTGAATCATCTCATTGTTGAAGAGAGCCATGTGCATCAGAATTGATCATTTTATAATCTTGTTGCCGTGTATAATGATCTCCTGATTCTGCTCATTTCACTTAGCATCAGTTCATGGAAGTTTCTCTAGGCTTCTCTGAAATTATCCTGCTGGCCGTGAATCAAGAATTACAAAAGAGCAGAATGGTTTTTGAAGAGGTAGAGGAACTAGTGACCAAACTGCAATATTTGCTAGAAAGAGTTCTAAAAAAAATCTACTTTTGCTTCATTGACTACATTAAGGTTATCACCACAATAATGTGCACCGCCTCAAAATGTGGTTAGTCTTTAAAAGAGATGAAAATACCAGATTATATTCCTTATCTCCTGAGGAACTTGACTGCAGGCCAAAAATCAACAGTTAGGACCAAACATAGGACAGCTAATTGGTTTAAGATTGGAAAAGGAGTACAACAGGGCTGTATATTGTCACCTTATTTATTTCATTTATATACAGAGTACATTATGCAAGATGTCAAGCTGAGTGAAGCAAAAGTTGGAATTAAGATTTCCAGGAGAAATATCAACAATCTTAGATATGCAGATGATATCACAATAGCAGAAAGTGAAAAGGAATGAAGTCTCTTGATGAGGGTGAAAGAGGAATTCATAAAAGTTGTTTTGAAGCTTAACATAAAAAAATTCTAAGATCTTGGCAACTAGTCTCATTTCTAGTTAATAGAGAAAGAAGAAATGGAAGCAGTGTCAGATTTTATATTGTTGGGCTCAAAGTGAAACTGTGAAATTAGAATATGCTCCTAGGAAGGAAAACTATGGTAAATGTAAAGAGTATACTTTAAGGAAGAGTCATTACCTTGTCAACAAAGGTCCATATATTCAAAACTATGGTTGTTCCAATAGCAATGTATGGCTGTGAGAGTTGGACTATTAGAAAAGTTGAGTGCTGCAGAATCAAAAATTTTAAATTATGGTGCCAGAGAAGTCCCTTGGAGAACAAGAAGATCAAATCAGTTAATACTTAAAAAATTAATTCAGGCTTTTCATTGACTCATTGGAAAAAACCTTCATGTTGTGAAAGATTGAAGGCAAAAGAAAAAAGGGATGACAAAAGATGAGGTAGGATAAATAGTCATGTTACTAATGAATATGAACTTGAAGAGATTTCAAGAGAAAGTGAACGACAGAAAGCCCTGGCATGCTATGGTATGCTATGGTCATGAAGAATTGGACATGATTGAACAACAACAGCAACATTCCATCACAATTAAATACCACAATGTGTTTAGCCATTCCACAACTGATGGCCATTCCCTTAATTTCTAATTCTTTTTCGCCATAAAGAGATAATATGTGCATACATATATACATGTAGATATCTTTTATATTAAAGGAATTAATATATTTATAAAGGAATATATGACAATTATTCTACAACATATACATTTATATATTTATACAGACAATTAGATCCTCTTTTTAAAAATATCTTTGGGATATAGACCTAGGAACCAGATTGATGAGGTAAAAGGTATACACCATTTTATAGCCCTTTGGGAATAGTTCCAAGTGCTCTCCAGAATGGTTGGATCATTTTGGATCACAATTTCATCAATAAATCATTAATGTATTATTGCAATAATGCAATTTTCCCACAGCTCCTCCAACATTGATCATTTTTCCTTTTTCTGTCATATTACCCAGCATGATCGGTGTGAGGAGATACCTCAGAATTGTTTTACTTTGCATTTCTCTAATTGTGATATAGATATAAATGTGGGTTTTTTTGGATAACTTTGATTTCAGAATCAATGCTAATTTTTAAAGACTGACTTAAAATGGACTTATATAGTTATTACTAAGCAATGAATTTCTCCCTACTGTTCATGTGCTTGATAGTTTTCAGTTCTCAAACCTAAGCAAACATTTATTTGTGTGCTTCAATTCACTAAATGAACTACAGAATACCACCATCAGAGATTCCCTAAGAAAAGAGCATTGGCCCTTAGTTGATTTGGGTTATTACAGCCTCATTAATAGTTAACTGATAGAAGGATACAGGTAGTTAGGTAGCTAGGTAATGAGTGGAAAAAATCAGTTTTGTTAATACTTAGTCCTATCAATCCTGGCTATGACCATTATCCAAATGACCTCTGCAACTCTAACCTTAACTAGCCAAGTTTAAGAATTATTATCAATTTCTGGAGGTCTTTCAGTCATACTGTTGGTCAGTTGGAATTTATCAGTCATATGGAACTCCAGCAGGCAACTCTAGCCTTGCTTCTATAAAAGGTTTCTCTTATTGACCATCACCTATAACATGGGTCACTATACAACAAATCTTAAGATGTGTCTGGAAAAGGGGAGAAAAATTAGAAGAGATTTCCCTTTAAACTCATTTTTCTGTGAATCTGCCAAAGGAAGGAAAGAAGCATTTTTAAAGCATTTTTGCTGTTCCAGGCACTCACTGTGCTAAGTGCTTTACAAATAATATCTCATTCATTGTACATGGCAACAAGATTATATGATGATCAATTCTGATGGATGTAGCTCTCTTCAACAATAACATAATTCAGACTAGTTTCAATGATCTTGTGATGAAGAGAGTCATCTACACACCTGTGGGAACCGAGTGTGGATTACAAAACTTTTTGTTGTTGTTGTTTTTCTTTCATTTTTCTCTCATTTATTTTTCCTTTTTGATTTGATTTTTCTTGTGTAGCAAAATAATTGTATAAATAGCTATGCATATTGGATTTAACACATATTTTTACTATGTTTAACTTATATTGGATTACTTGCCATCTAAGGGAGGGGTAGGGAAAGTGGGGATTGGAACACAAGGGTTAATGTTGAAAATTATCCATGTATATGTTTTGCTTTGTTTTTGCTGAGGCAATTGGGGTTAAGTGACTTGCCCAGGGTCACACAGCTAGTAAAGGGCCTGAGGCTAAATTTGAACTCGAGTCCTCCTGACTTCAGGACTGGTGCTCTGTCCACTGCACCATGAAGCTGCCCCCATGCATATGTTTTGAAAATAAAAGCTTCAATAAATTTTTTTAAAAAATAAAAAATATATTAAAAAACAAAACCAAAAACAAATATTATCCCATTTAATCTTCAAAACAATCCTGTTAGTTCAGTGTTATATTGTTCTCATTATACGGTTAAGGAAATCAAGGTAGATAGAGGTTACATGACTTGCCCAAGCTCATTCAGTTAGGAAATTTGAGGCTATATTTGAATACAAATTTTTCTGATTCCAAGTTTAATCTCAGGACCTTAGTTTCTTTCTAATTTGTAAAATAAGGGCATTAGATTAGATGACTTTGTAGATCTAAATCATGATCCCTATAGTTCAAGATATTTGTCACCAGAATTCCTTCATTAAAGAGGAGCCTATGGGGGGCGGAGCCAAGATGGCAAACTGCAAACAGCTTTCTCTGTGAACTCCTGGGACCTTCCCTCAAACCCAGACAAAGTGAGCCTTCCAACTGGTTTTTGAGTGAGGGCCCCGCCAAACATTTGGACTACAACGCACTTCTATCAAAAATCTACCTTGAAAGAACTCCGGAGAAGGTTAGCCTCAGGGGAAATCAGCCACTGGTCGCAATCAGACTCCAGCTGGGGTGGAAGTCAGAGCTGCAATAGAGGGGCGGATTTTAGGCACCCAGGAAGCCCCTGGGAGACACCTGGGCTACTTTGCTCTGCTTGCGGGCAGGTGCTTTGGCAGATCTGCCTTTGGTAAAGGGTGAATTGAGAGCAGCTGAAAACTTGGTCCTAGTGCGAATCTAGCCCGACCAGCCTCAGACCGGAAGTCAACTCGGCAAACTGCCCCAGAGCAAATACAAATTATTGCAGTTTTCTCTGCTTTTGACCAATATCCCAACTTTAAATCATGAGCAAAAAGCAGAAGAGAGCTCTCACCATAGAAAGCTTTTACGGAGAAAAAATAGAACAGTCCCCAGATCCTGACATTATGAAAACAATCCCAGATGAAGCCACAAAGGCAGACTTAAGTTTGTCTCCCTTTCAGAAGGCTTACCTGGATGATTGCATTAAGAATCTCAAAAGAGAGGTAGAAGAAGAATGGGGAAATAAATTGAGATCAGGGCAACAGAAATATCAAAAACTGGAAAATAGGACTGGTGAATTGGAAAAAGAAAACAGCTCACTGAAAAACAAAATTGGCGAATTGGAAAAAATCACCAATTCACTGGAAAATAAAAATGGTGAATTGAAAAACAAAATTGGTGAATTGGAAAAAGACACCAATTCCGAGTCACCGGGGGCGGAGCCAAGATGGTGGAGTGAAAGGGTGACTCTCTGCTTCCTCCTCCAAACTTCTCTCAAATCAAAAATAAAATAAGCCTCTGAACTGATCTTCAAGTCAACGAATCAGGAAATATTTGGATACTGCTTGCAGATATCTCTGAAAAACTTCACATCAGGTTTGTCTAGCTCGGACAGAGGGATAAACAGAGGACTTTGGTGTCGGAGAACTCTGGTGGAGGCCGGAAGTGAGTGAGGGTGGGACTCAGCTCAGCTCAGCTCAGCTCAGCCAGGCAAAAAAACTCCAAACTCCAAACTCCAAATTCCAAACACCTGGAGTCTATCTGAGGCACTCCGGACACTCTGCCCTGATTGGGGGCAGGTGTTCTGGCAAACTTGCCTTGTTTAAGGAGTAATTCGGGCTTAGTCCTAGCCCCCCACCGGCCCAGCACCTTAAATTAATTCACCAAGGCAAAATTGTCAGCCAGCCGTTTCAGCCGTTTTTTTTTCCCCTACCTTAAAGAGATATTCACGCTGTCTAAAAAAAAAAAAAATGAAGAGACAAAAGAGAGCTCTCACCATAGACAGCTTTTACAAAGAGAAAGAGGAGAAGACCCCAGAGCCAGAGGTTCCTTTAGAAATAACTCCAGAGGGAATCAGCAAGGACCATCACTGGTCCCAGTTTCAAAAGGCCTTTCTGGAAGATTGCTTAAAGAACCTAATAAAAGAACTGGAGGATAAATGGGAAAATAAATTTAAATTAGTGCAAGAAGGATACAGTATCTTGCAAGAAGGATATGATGCCCTGCAAAAGAGATATGAAAAAGACACCAATCTATTGAAAAATAAAATTAGTGAAGTGGAAAAAGAGTGCAATGAACAAAAAAATTCAATTAGCCAGTTACAAATGGAGCTTAAAAAGGTAACTGAAGAAAACAGCACTTTAAAAATAAGAATTGAACAAATGCAAGTG
>JAJPUD010009977.1:4628-26995 GCA_023553655.1 Myrmecobius fasciatus | reverse complement strand
TAATGAAAAGACCTGATCTGAACAAAAAATTTGACCTCCAAATAGAGAACTCAAGAGAAGCATAAAAAGGTAAAAAGGAAAACTCTTGAGAACTATATTTCTACTATAGGTATCTTTTAAAGAATGGCAGTATAATTTGATTTTTCTATGATAATAATGGAAAAGAAATTAGAGGTGGAAGGGATATCATACTGAAAAAGAAAAAAGGGGGGAGGGAGGAAAGGAGGCAAAATAAAGTAAAAATAAAGAGGAGCCTATGCATTTTCTCAGAAAATATTTTTTATGTTCCAAATAGGTGACCAGACATAAACAAATATAGGTCATTTGGTCAGTCTTTCTTCCTTCTTTCCCTGTCTTTCTTCTTTCTTTCCTTCCATCTTTCCTTTCTTCTTCCTTCTTTTCTTTCCTTCTCTTCTTCCCTCCCTCCATTCCTTCCACCCTGAACAGCCTTACCAGCTCCCTTCAAATACACCCACAGAGAAATCCAGGCAATAAATTGTTCATTTGTCAAATAAATTGGTGATTGATAACACAGTTCTGGAAATCATGGCCCCCAATTCCATCAGAGTCACAGGACCCCTCTTCTCAGTTTCTAGGTCAGTAGCTAAAATTACTCCCCCTCCCCAATCTCCTTTTCATTGTAATTCTTCAAAGAATTCGGTAAAGATATAGAAAAGTTCTCTCTCCCTGAACAGAGGGTCCTTTAGCCAGCTTAAAAAAATTGTCTCATTTATCTCTGAGAAAGATTCATAAATTATCTGGCCAGTCAGCAAACAAAAAGCCAGTATTGACTAAGGAAACAAACCCATTCCCCTAGACCAAGAATGTCCTTATTTCTGCTGCCTTGGGTTTGTACAGCCATATATCAAGTCAGCGTAGTGTGATGAGTTCCAGGAAAATAGAACCGAAGGTCTTGGTACTCAATCTTCCAGTGGCCATAGGCACTCCTTTCTGTGTCACACCTGACTGGATTAAAAAATGGAATTTGAATTATCAGGGCCTAGAGTTGTCCGCCTATTAAATTTGAGAGGAGAAGTATAGCTATACATTTGCAAAGACAAACTGTACAGGTTCCATAAGAACTTATATCCCTACCCCCACCCTCCAAAGTCCTAGTTTCTGTAGTCTCACCTCTAGCTCAGGTCTCTTGAGAACATTTTGGAAGTTCACCAGTGTGCTTACCTCCACCAGTTGCTGCTTCTTCCATGAAATAATTATGTAGGCAGTTGCCTAGTTCCAGATGATCATAGGATAACAGATTTAGAATTATAGTCAGAATAGATTTAGAGGCTACATATCAACTAAAAGTCAAAGAAAGGAGATTAACTTAAGTCTTCCTGATTCCATGTTAATACTTTATTCACTAAGTACTATGCCTTCTATTCTAAATAGCTGGTGACACCAAAAACCTTGAAAAAAAAGGGGATCCCATGTATTAGTTTGTTTTGTCTTAAGCCTGACTGGCTCATTCTTCAATGTGTCTAGAGCCTAGGGCTCATTGTCGATAAGTAAATAGCTTTTGTAGCCATCTCAAAGTGAAGTGTATTTGATAAATTTTCACCAAGAAGCCCCATGTCTGTAAACTCTTTATTCATGATTAGAATTTAATTCTTTCGAGTTAAGTCTCCATATTAAGTTATGATTTTATGTAACCCATGACTATAAAGATTTTTTGGGGGGGGCTTTGTTATTCTATTTTTATTGGTAAAGAAAACCCAAATCAGGGAAATAACTTATGCAAGGTCACTTGTCAATTAGCAACAGCCCTTAGCTTAACTCACTGTTCTAGATCCAAGTCCAAGCTTTAACGTAAAAAAAAACCACCAAAAATATTTCTTTCTGATCTTGACATTATACTTTCTAACATTCTTTCCCCTTCAGGGCCAAACTTTAAAACATTCTTTGAAATGAAATGATTCAAATATTTGTTGAAAATGTTGCAGAGGGAATTGAAATAGAGGGATGAACAAATGGCATTTAAGGTCTTGCTAATACTCAGCTATTTTACATACATATATACATACATACAATGCGTAAGTATATATATATAAATTAACATATAATTGTATTATTAGAATTATATTTTATATAAACATAATAGATAGAAATATAAACTATATTATAATAATAGATTACCTTTATACATGTACGTGTGTACATATATACTTACACATACATACATACACTTATATATGTGTATACACATGTATGTGTCCAAAACATAATATACAATAATTTAATTTTAGAAAAACTCTTTTTAGTCCGTCTTTCTATTTCAATCCTTCCTATAATATCTTCAATGAAAGTTGAATCAGTTCATTTCAAAAGATGTCTTAAAGCCTGACTCTAAAAGGAAAGGATATCAGAAAGTACAACAGCAAGACCAGAAAGAAATATTTCTCCATGAAAGCTTGTTAATATTACTGGACTTTAGAAGCCTATGTTAATCTGTGAACTGCTGCCAACTATCATGTGACCTTAGTTAAATGATTCCTCTGCTCTGGGCCTCCTTGCCTGGTAGACATGGGTAATCGAGATCCTTGCCCCCTCTGACTCTAATATTCCACCATTTCTCATAGAAAAAAGCCAACAAGCCTAAGATAGGGATGTACTGAGAAAAAAAGGCTATAGAACAAAGATCACTAAAGATGTCATTGGCTGAAATCACCATTACAGATCTGAGCCCTCTTTTATAGAAGGGAAATGGGAAGAGGTCTTTCCTGATTTCATCACTTGTTTGAATTCCATCTTTCCCAAATTGACTTCATCTTTACTGTGTGCACCATATATGAGGACAGGACCTGTGATTCTCCCTTCCCTCTAGATCACTAGATGCGAGCGCAGAATGTAATTCTATTAGAGGAGGTTGTAATGTGTAAATAAGATGCATTCATATACCCAGGGGAGAATACCAATGGTGTGATTCTCATTCCATACTTATGTGGAGTATTTCTTGGGGTAAATCAAGGGAGACTATGGGCAGAAATGCCTGATTCCTATGGTCTAAAAGTGGGATGGATGTGGGATGGACAAACTCACCAAGCCATAACTTCATCTCCTCAGCTCTTGCCTTCTGTCACATTCCTTGCTTTCCATCCCAATATCTCCAAGAAATGCTGTTTCTGGCATAACTTCTACTCACACCACAAAATTCTTTATGGCACTTTGGTGTTTCTGTATTAGAAAGAAGCTACTTGTAAGAGAAGAGTTAGGAATAAGAAGGTGAAGGACTACTAAAAGAAACAAGTCCATAGAAATTAAATGGTGTACCCAAGTTCTGAACTTGAACTGAGATTTTCAAGCAGGCCAGGGCTCTGGTGTTTCTTTTTTTTCTTTATTAAAGCTTTTTATTTACAAAACATATGTATGGTTAATTCTTCAACATTGACTTACAAAGCTTTCTGTTACAAATTTTTATTCCTAGTCCCCATCCCTCCCCTAGATGGCAGGAAATCCACTACATGCTAATTATGTTAAAATACTTGACAAATTGAATATATGTACACATATTTCCACACTTATAATTGTTGTGTAAGAAAAATCATATCTACAAGAAAAAAAAATCAGAGAAAGAAAACACAATGCAAGCAAACTTCAATTGAGAGCATGAAAATGTTATGTTGTGGTCCACATTTCATATCCCTCTCTCTGGGTGTATATGACTTTCTTCACTGAACAATTGGAACTGGTTTGAAACATTTCATTGTTGAAGAGAGCCATGTCCATCAGAATTGATCATCATATAGTCTTGTTATTGCTGTGTATAATGATCTGGTTCTGCTCACTTCGCTCAACATCAGTTCATGCAAGTCTCTTCAGTCCTCTCTGAAATCATCCTGCTGGTTGTTTCTTATACAACAATAATATTCCATAACATTCATGTACCATAATTTGTTCAGCCATTCTCCAATTGATGGGCATCCATTCAGTTTCTAGCCACTACAAAAAGGGCTGCCACAAACATCCTTGCACATGTGGGGCCCTTTCTTTCCTTTATGATATCTTTGGGATATAAGCCCAATAAAAATGCTGCTGGGTCAAAGGGTATGCACAGTTTGATAACTTTTTGAGCATAGCTCCAAATTGCTCTCCAAAATGCCTGGATCCGTTCACCGCTCCACCAACAATGCATCAGTGTCCCAGCCTTCTCACATCCCCTCCAACATTCATTGTCTTTTCCTGTCATTTTAGCCAATCTGACAGGTGTGTAGTGGTACCTCAGAGTTGTCTTAATTTGCATTTCTTTGATCAATAGTGATTTGAAGCACCTTTTCATATGACTACAAATAGTTTTAATTTCATGTTCTGAAAATTGTCTGTTCATATCCTTTGACCATTTATCGATTGGAAAATAGCTTGAATTCTTATAAATATGAGACAATTCTCTATATATTTTAGAGATGAGACCTTTATCAGAACCATTAAATGTAAAGAAGATTTCCCAATTTATTGCTTCCCTCCTAATCTTGACTGCATTGGTTTGTTTGTACAAAAACTTTTTAACTTAATATACTCATACTTATCTATCTGGTGTTCAATTAAGAGTTCCACTTCATCTTTGGACATAAATTTATTCCATCTCTATAGGTCTGAGAGATAAACTATATTACATTCCACTAATTTACTTATAATATCCCTTTTTATTTCCAGATCATGAACCCATTTAGATCTTATCTTGGTATGTGGTGTTAGATGTGGGTCAAGCCCTAATTTCTTCCACACTAGTTTCCAATTTTCCCAGCAGGTTTTGTCAAATAGAGAGTACTTATCCCAGAAGCTGGGGTCTTTTGGTTTATCAAAGACTAAATTGCTATAGTTATTGCCTAGTTTGTCTTGTGATTCTATCCTATTCCACTGATTGACTACTCCATTTCTTGGCCAGTTCCAAATGGTTTTGATGACCGCTGCTTTGTAATATAATTTTAGATTTGGTACAGCAAGTCCACCATCATCGTCCTTTTTTTTCATTAATTCTCTTGAAACTCTTGACCTTTTGTTCTTACAAATGAATTTTGCTACTATTTTTTCTAGGTCTGTAAGATAATTTCTTGGGAGGTTGATTGGTATGGCACTAAATAAGTAAATTAGTTTGGGTAGTATTGTCATTTTTATTATATTCGCTCAGCCTACTCATGAGCATTTTATGTTTTTCCAATTGACAAGGTCTGATTTTATTTGTGTGGAAAGTTTTTGTAGTTTAGTTCATATAGCCTCTGACTTTTCCTTGGTAGATAAATTCCCAAATATTTTATACTATCAACAGTTATTTTGAATGGAATTTCTTTTTGTATCACTTGCTGCTGAACTTTATTGGTAATATATAAAAATGCTGATGATTTATGTGGATTTATTTTGTATCCTGAAACTTTGCTAAAGTTGTGAATTGTTTCTAGTAATTTTTTAGTCGAGTTTCTAGGGTTCTCTAAGCATAACATCATGTCATCTGCAAATAGTGATAATTTGGTTTCCTCATTACCTACTCTAAATTCCTTTAATCTCTTTTTCTTCTCTTACTGCCAAAGCTAACATTTCTAAGACAATATTAAATAATAATGGTGCCAGTGGGCAGCCTTGTTTCACTCCTGATCTTATTGGGAATGGTTGATGCTTGCTGATGGTTTTAAGTACATACTATTAATCACTTTAAGGAAAAGCCCATTTATTCCTATACTCTCCAGTGTTTTTAATAGGAATGGGTGTTGGATTTTATCAAAGGCTTTTTCTGCATCTATTGAGACAATCATATGGTTTTTGTTAATTTGGTTATTAATATAATTGATTATGCTAATAGTTTTCCTAATATTGAACCACCCCTGCACTACTGGTGTAAATCTTACTTGCTCATGGTGTATTATCCTGGGGATAACTTTCTGTAATCTCGTTGTTAAAACCTTATTTAAAATCTTTGCATCAATATTCATTAGGGAAATGGGTTTATAGTTTTCTTTCTCAGTTTTTTCCCTACCTGGTTTAGCTATCAGCACCATATCTGTGTCATAAAAAGAATTTGGTAGTACGCCTTCTTTCCCTATTTTTTCAAATAGTTTATATAGTATTGGGATTAATTGTTCTTTGAATGTTTGGTAGAATTCACATGTAAATCCATCTGGCCCTGGAGATGTTTTCTTAGGGAGTTAATTAATAGCTTGTTCTATTTCTTTCTCCAAAATGGGGCTATTTAAATAATTTATTTCCTCTTCTGTTAATCTGGGCAATCTATATTTTTGTAGATATTCCTCCATGTTATTTACATTATCAAATTTATTGGCATAAAGTTGGGCAAAGAAACTCCTAATTATTACTCTAATTTCTCTTCATTGGAGGAAAGTTCTCCCTTATCATTTTTGAGACTAACAACTTGATTTTCCTCTTTCCTTTGTCAAATCAAATTAACTAAAGGCTTATCTATTTTGTTGTTTTTTTCATAAAACCAACTCAGTTTTATTTATTAATTCAATAGTTTTCTTATTTTCAATTTTATTAATCTCCCCTTTTATTTTCAGAATTTCCAATTTGGGATTTAATTGAGGATTTTTAATTTGGTCTTTTTCTAGCTTTTTTAATTGTAAGCCCAGTTCATCGATCTTCTCTTTCTCTGTTTTATGCAAGTAAGCATCTAGAGATATAAAATTACCCCTTATAACCGCTTTAGCCATGTCCCACAAATTTTGGTATGTTGTCTCATTATTGTCATTCTCCTGGATGAAATTATTGATTGTGTCTATGATTTGCTCTTTCATCCATTCATTCTTCAGGATTAGATTATTAAGTTTCCAATTAACTTGTGGTCTATTTTCTCCTGGCCTAATATTACATGTGAGTTTTATTGCATCAAGATCTGAAAAGGATGCGTTTACTATTTCTGCTTTTCTGCATTTGATTTTGAGGTTTTTATGCCCTAACACGTGATCAAATTTTAAAATTTTTATTTATTTATTTTTTATTAAAGCTTTTTATTTGTATAGCATATGTATGGGTAGTTCCCCAGCATTGATCTTTACAAAGCTTTCCATTACAAATTTTACCCCCAGTCCCCTCCATTCCCCTAGATGGTAGGAAGTCCACTACATGTTAATAATGTTGAAATACTTGACAAGTTGTGCAAGAAAAATCCTATCTACAAGAAAAAAAAGAAAATCAGAGAAAGGAAACACAATGGAAGCAAACCTCAATACAGAGAGCATGCAAATGTTGTGTTGTGGTCCATATTTCATATCCCTCTCTCTGGGTGTATATGGTCTTCTTTATGAACAATTGGAACTGGTTTGAGACAATTCTTTGTTGCAGACAGCCATGTCCATCAGAGTTGATCAGCATATAATATTGTTGTTGCTGTGTATAATGATCTCCTGGTTCTGCTCGTTTCACTCAGCATCAGTTCATGCAAGTCTCTCCAGGCCTCTCTGAAATCGTCCTGCTGGTCGTTTCTTACAGAGCAATAATATTCCATGACATTCATATACCGTAATTTATTCAGCCACTCTCCAATTGATGGACATCCCTTCATTTTCCAGTTTCTAGCCACTACGGAAAGAGGTGCCACAAATATTCTTGCACAGGTGGGTCCCTTTCCCTCCCCTAAGATCTCTTTGGAATATAAGCCCAATAGAAACACTGCTGGGTCAAAGGGTATGCACAGTTTGATAACTTTTTGAGCATAGCTCCAAATTGTTCTCCAGAATGGTTGGATCTGTTAACAGTTCCACCAACAATGTATTAGTGTCCCATGAACCCCTGAGAAAAAAGTATACTCCCTTCTATCACCATTCAATTTCCTCCAGAGATCTGTCATACCTAACTTTTCTAGCCTTTTTTTACCTCCCTAACTTCTTTCTTATTTATTTTATGATTTGATTTATCTAATTCTGAGAGAGCAAGGTTGAGATCCCCACTAGTATAGTTTTACTGTCTATTTCTCCTTGCATCTCTGTTAGTTTCTCCTCTAGGAATTTGGATGCTATATCACTTGGTGCATATATGTTTAGTATCCATACCGCTTCATTGTCTATGGTACCCTTTAGTAAAATATAGTTTCCTTCCTTATCTCTTTTAATTAGATCTATTTTTGCTTTGACTTGATCCGGGACAAGGATTGCTACCCCTGCCTTTCTTTGTTCACCTGAAGCATAGAAGATTCTGCTCCAGCCCTTTACCTTCATTCTGTATGTATCTCTATGTTTTAGATGTATTTCTTGTAAACAACATATTGTAGGATTCTGGCTTTTAATCCAGTCTGCTACCCGCTTCCGTTTTATGAGAGAGTTCATCCCATTCACATTCACAGTTAAAATAACTATATCTGTATTCCCTGCCATCTTATTTACCCAGAGTTATGATTTTCTCTTCCCTTTCCACTATCTCCCTTCCCCCCTCCCCAGTACTTTATTTTTGATGACCACCTCCCTCCAACAGTCCTCCTTCCTTTAGAACCCCTCCCTCCCCTTTATACCTTTTCCCTAATCCTTCTATTAGTCTATCCCTTTCCTTTCCTCCTTTCCCTCCCACCTTCCCATAAGAAGGGTCAGGCCTTTCTTTGAAGCCAAATGTGTCTGATATACTCTCTTAGAGTCCAATCTAATGAGAGTAAGGTTTACACAATACTCATCACCCTCCCTTCTTCCCCTCAATTATATTAGATCTTCTATGTCTCTTTATGAGATTTTGCTTTATTTTACCTCCTTTATTTTTATTTTATTTTGCCTCCTTTCCCCTTTTTTTTCAGTATGATATCCCTTCCACCTCTATTTTCTTTTCCATTGTTATCAAAGTAAAATCGAATTATACCCTCATTCTTTAAGGATACCTATAGTAGAAATATAGTTCTCAAGAGTTCTTTCCTTTTTACCTTTTTATGCTTTTCTTGAGTTCTCTATTTGGAGGTCAAATTTTTTGTTCAGATCTGGTCTTTTCATTAGAAATAGGTGAAATTGTTATGTATCATTGAATGACCATCTTCTTCCCTGGAAGATGATGCTCATTCTAGCTGGATAACTTATTCTTGGGTGTAATCCAAGTTCTTTTGCCTTTTGGAACATCTCATTCCAGGCCCTTTTGATCCTTTAATGTGGAAGCTGATAGATCTTGTGTAATTCTAATGACAGTTCCTCAGTATTTGAACTGTTTCTTTCTAGCGGCTTGCAATATCCTTTCCTTGGTGCGATAGTCCTGAAATTTGGCCACGATATTCCTTGGGGTTTTAATTTTGGGGTCTCTTTCAGGAGAAGATCGGTGAATTCTTTCAATGCCAATTTTGCCTTCTGATTCTAAAACATCAGGGCAATTCTCTTTCATGATTTCCTGGAAGATAGCATCAAGGTTCTTTTTTTTCATTGTGGCTTTCAGGGAGTCTGATAATCCTTAGATTGTCTCTCCTGGATCTGTTTTCCAAGTTAGTTGTTTTTCCTAGGAGATATTTCATATTTTCTTCTATTTTTCATTTTTTTTGTTTTTGTTGACTGATTCCTGAAGTCTTATTGAGTCATTTACTTCTATTTGTTCAATTTTAATTTTTAAAGTATTTCCTTCAATTATCTTTTTTAGCTCCTTTTGTAGCTGGCCAAATGAGTTTCTTGATTCAATGCATTCTTTTTCCACTTTGCCAATTTTATTTTTCAGTGAATTCTTGTCTTTTTCCAATTCACCAGTCTTGTTTTCCAGTTTTTGACATCTCTGTTGCACTGATCTTAATTTATTTCCCCATTCTTCTAGCTCTCTTTTGAGATTCTTCATGCAATCTTCCAGGTAAGCCTTTGAAAAGGAGACCAACTCATGTCCACCTTTGTGGCTTCATCTGGGATTGTTTTCAGAATCTCAGGATCTGGGGACTGCCCTACTTTCTCTCCATAGAAGCTGTCTATGGTGAGAGCTCTCTTCTGCATCTTGCTCATGTTTTTGAGCTGAGGTCTGAATCACTTGAGGTCTGAATCACTAGCAGGGAATTCTGCAGCCGTTTCAATTTTCCATGGGGCAGTTTGCCAAGTTGACTTGGGGTGCGGGGCTGGTTGGCTACATCTGCACTAGGACCATGCTTTCAGCTGCTCTCAATCCACCCTTTACCAAAGGCAGATCTGCCAAAGCACCTGCCCACAAGAAACGCAAAGTGGCCCAGGCATCTCCCAGGGATTTCCTGGGTGCCTAAAATCCACCACTCTGTGGCAGCTCGACTTACGCCCCGGCTGAGTGCTGGCGGCTGATTGTGGCCAGCTGCTGATTCCCCTGAGACTGACCTTCTCCGGAGTTTTTTCAAAGTAGATTTTTGATAGAAGTGCGTTGTAGTCCAAGTGTTTGGTGGAGCCCTTGCTGCAGAACCAGTTTGGAGGCTCAATTTTTCTGGGTCTAAGGGAAGGTCTCAGGAACTCACAGTGAATGCTGTCCACAGTTTGCCATCTTGGCTCCTCCCCGTGGTTTACTAAGAATTTATAAGCCTATATAATGATTGCTCCTTTGCACCAGGATAAGTTTAAACATATAAAACATGTTAAACAAAATCTCCTACATATGTAATTCTTGGTAAACTTTTAAAATACTGTGATTGGTAGAATTTGCTATTAGAGATAAAATCTCTTGAGACTGTGACTGATATTCTTTTGAGTTCTGAATTTGATTGCTTGATCATTGTCAGCAATCCTTATTTGAGAGAAATTCCATAAATGTCACCATCCCACCTGGATGCCACCCCATTTGTATTAGCTAACCCCCCCAGGGAAATAACTTTATAATCATACTTGCGGACAACTAGGAAGCTACTCAAAAACTTGACCTCAGGTACCATCTATGCACCTAAGAGATATGCTTTTCATTGTAAAATGATTTTCCATTCTACTTCGATGTTTCTGAGGGACCTGTTAAAAGGAATGCCTCTGACTGGAAACCTCCTCACTGTGTAATCCTCTATACCGCTTAACATCTTTTAATATCCACAACTCAGAGAAGGTTGAGCTTCTTACTGAGAGAATCCTAGAGAAAGCTGTCTGGGAAGCAAGATATTCATGGAAATCTCATCTCAGTCCTGCCTCCCTGACTTCCTCTGGGTGGGGTTCCTGTCTATTGTCCCTAGTAACCTTTATACTAATTCCATTTTTTAATTATTATTATTAAAAGCTTTTTATTTACAAAACATATGAGTGATTTTTCTACATTGACCTTTGCAAAACCTTTTCTTGTGACCCGACCCGCGGGTCTCGAGCTAGGGGTGCCTGAGATCTCGCATCGGCCTGTGAGCCAAAGAGGCTGGGGAGGCTTTTTAACCTGGGGATGAGCTGTGAAAGGAAAGAATGGAGACCACTCTGTGTAGGGACAGAATAGCTCGTTTATTGAGGCTCAGTACAGGGTTTTTATACATGATATATCAAAGTAAATTTTCATATAACAAAGGATGTAACATTTGTTGACCATTTGTCAGGAAATTGAATAAGGGGAGGAATCTTTGTGTATGTGTGATTTCTTGAAGCAGGATGCCTGTTTGACACTTTCTTGAGGTATTTGATCGTATCTTGCTTCCTGGTATGCACTTTTTTTGGGGGCAGGGGTTTGGTGATGTCTCTAACAGTCTCTTTGTCTCCAACATTCTTGTTCCAAGCTTTCCCCCTTTTTCCCCCCAACCCTCACCCCTAGATGACAGGTAATCTAATACATGCTAAATATGTTAAACATCAGATCTAGAAAGAGAGAAAAAAAACCTAAGAAGGAAAACAAAATGCATGGAAATATTCACAGAAAGCATTAAAATGCTGTGTTGTGGTTCACACTCAGTTCCCTCAGGCCTCTCTCTGGGTGTATATGACTATCTTCATCCCTGAACAATAGGAACTGGTTAGAATCACATCATTATTGAAGAGAACCATGTCCATCAGAACTGATCATCATATAGTCTTGTTGCTGTGTATAATGATCTCCTGGTTCTGCTCATTTCTCTAAGCATCAGTTCATGCAAGTCTCTCCAGGCCTCTCTGAAATCATCCTGCTGGTCGTTTCTTACAGAACAATAATATTCCATAACATTCATATACCATAATTTATTCAGCCATTCTCCAGTTGATGGGCATCCTTTCAATTTCCAGTTTCTAGCCACTACAAAGAGCTGCCACAAACATTTTTGCATATGTGAGTCCCTTTCCCTCCTTTAAAATCTCTTTGGGATATAGGCCCAGTAGAAACACTGCTGGGTCAAATGGTATGCACAGTTTGATAACTTTTTGAGCATAGTTCCTGATTGCTCTCCAGAATGGTTGGATCCGTTCACAGTTCCACGAACAATATATCAGTTTCCCAGTTTTCCCACACCCCCTCCAACATTCGTCATTATCTTTTCCTTAAATTTTAGCCAATCTGACAGGTGTGTAGTGGTATCTCAGTGTTGTCTTAATTTGCATTTCTCTGATCAATAGTGATTTGGAGCACTTTTTCATATGACTAGAAATACTTTCAATTTCTTCATCTGAAAATTGTCTGTTCATATCTTTTGACCACTTATCAATTGGAGAATGGCTTGAATTCTTATATATTTGAGTCAATTCTCTATATATTTTAGAAATGAGGTGATTGGTGGATTGTTTCAAGAAGTATTTTGACTTCTGGGTCTAAAATATCAGGGCAGTTTTCTTTTATGATTTCCTGGAAGATAGTGTCTAGGTTCTTTTTTTCATCATGGCTTTAAGGAAGCCCTGTAATCCTTAAATTGTCTCTCCTAGATCTATTTTCCAGGTCAGTTGTTTTTCCTAGGAGATATTTCATGTTTTTCTCTATCTTTTCATTTTTTTGTTTGACTGCTTCTTGAAGTCTTGATGAGTCATTCATTTCCAATTGTTCGATTCTAATTTTTAATGTCTTATTTTCTTCAGTTACTGTTTTTAGCTCCTTTTGTAATTGGCCAATTTGTTCATTGTAGTTTTTTTTTTCCATTTTTTTCATTTCATTTTGTAGTAATCTCATTTTGTTTCCCCGTGTTTCTTTCAACTCTCTTTTAAGATTCTTTATGCAATCTTCAAAGAAAGCCTTGTGACATGGAGTCCAGTTTATGTCTCTCTTTGGGGCTTTTTCTGGAGTTGCTTTACCTTTAGGAGCCTCAGGATTTCAGGTCTCTTCTTCCCTCTCTCCATAAAAGTTGTCTATGGTGAGAGCTCTTTTTGTTTTTTTATTCATTTTTTTTTGCTTTTTGCTGAGGCAATTGGGGTTAAGTGACTTGCCCAGGGTCACACAGCTAGGAAGTGTCTGAGACCAGATTTGAACTCAGGTCCTCCTGACTTGAGGGCTGGTGCTCTATCCACTGCGCCACCTAGCTGCCCCTTTTATTCATTTTTTTAAAGTTGTGAGGCCTGTTCAAGGCAAAGGAGGGAGGGCTGTTTTAATTTGCCCTGGGGCAGTTCTGCTGATTGAGTTATTTCTGGTGTTGGGCAGTTCTGCTGATTGAGTTATTTCAGGTGCTGGGCAGTTCTGCTGATTGGATTATTTCAGGTGCTGATCAGTTCTGCTGATTGATTGATCCCCCTAGGGTGCTGTGTAATAGCAGCTAGTTCCCACGCTCATCAGGGGTTCAGTGGTTCACAATCTACTCCCTACAAAAGGCAAATCCTCCAAACCACCTGCTTACAATCAGGACAGATTGCCCCAAGAGGCCCACAGAATACTTCCAGGTGTGTGAAAAGCACAACCCTCCCACTCCTGTTCCGACTTCTGGGAGGACTCCTGCTCCAGCTCCCTGCTCTAGCTCCCTGCCCTGGTCTCCCTGTGCTGCAGTCTGGGTTCAGCAGACAACCCCCCTGCCCAATTAAAACAGACCTGTTTTGAAGTTCTTCCAGAGTATCTTCTTCTAGAAATGTGTTGTCCTCCAGATATTGTGGATTTTCTTTTACTTCAAAATCAGTCTAGAGGCTTCATATGTTGTTAGTTTGAGGGAAGGTTAGAGGTTACAGAGACTCCTGTCTGATCTCCACCATCTGCAAAGTCTAATTCCACTTTTAATTACTATTTTTTTTTGCTCATATTTGGCCCCTCCAATTTTAATTTACTTGTGAGATTTGTTTCCTCTAGGCTCCAAACTATGAACTTCCAACTACTTGTTCAATCTGAATATCATGGGCTAACTGATTCAGACATTCAACATCCCCTAGATGTTATTGTTGCCATCTTCAGTGTGCTTCCCCTCCCCAATCTGGACCCCTCTAGGCAGGGACAGCTCTGTACCCCTTCACAGCATGAAGTAGCTCCAGACGATGAGATCTCTGTCCCTTTGTCCCAAATGAATTTGGGGTGTGGCTCAGGAAAGGAAATGATGTAATATAGTTTCTAGGGGATACAGCAGTGATTTTGAGGTCCCCTGATCTTAGGGGGCTTATGTTCTAAGAAGTCAGTAATTCTAAATCTTCTGGCTTTGGAGTCTGCCTCAGGGAACTCCCACACCCAATCCAAGAGTAACAATCTGAATGATTCTGAAGTCTTATAGTCCCATGGATCAGATTCCTGAGACAGTAGTGATAATCTATTGGTCAGTGATAATGAAATTCCAAAGACCACTACTTGGTCCTACCTCTGGACCACAAATTTAGCTTATCTATAACATGAAGAACTAGATAAATTTTTTTTGCTTCTGTTTCTTTGTTAAATTCTCTTGGAATTTAGACTGCTTGTAATGGTGTTACAATTACAATAAACTTTGCTCCTTGACCAGGAAATGGGTTCAAGCCTGCAAATTCTTTTGAGACATCTTGAGACACTGGTCTGTTACCCCAGCCTTTTGGGGTTCCTTTTCCAACCTAACCATCACCAGGAATTTCTTGGTATTTGTGACATGCAGTATCACCAAAAGCCTCTCCTAGGCTCCAGTCAAAGCACTATATACTATGACAGGCATGCATTTGAGCATTTTTCCTATAATGTAAGTATCAATCCTATTTCAGTTGGATTTTGAAGAGTCAGTTCCACTGTCTGAGCTTTAAGGAGCCACAAGGCAGGGTCAGCTGTACATCTAATCATGCCTTATTTATGTGCTAGAACTAACACACATATCATTTGCCTTTTTCTTTACATTTATTCCCATGTTGCTTTCCACATTCAGTGCATAAGCTTGTTGTAATAGTAGTGAGCTCACCCTTACTAAATACCCTTATATTTGATTCTAGCCAGGCAGCTTGGAATAGGAGTTTGTGCTATGCAAATGGATCTGATACCATGAGGTCCATTTGATTACATAGTCATTTCTAAAAAAAAATTGTTACATTCAGAGAGAACCTATGATTACCTAATGGAGCCCACTGTCTTTGATTTTGTGGAATCAGTTATGCTCTCTCCTATGATGGTGGTTCTGTCTTAAAAAAAAAAAAAAAACTGTACTTATGTCTTACTGATGGTATGACATCTGGTAGAGGCTCAAAGAGCCATGTTTTCCTGGGGATTATTTATTAGCTTTTGAATATTCATTATGATGCTGACACATTAGATGAGGATTTAAGGAACTCCTCCCGCCAACATCACCAAGTGATGTTTTGTGTTGAAGATTTGTAGCACTAACTTGAATTATCATCATTGACAGCACACCTTTCATACCCCCCTTAAAGCTCATAGGAGGGATGGCTTTACCAGGGTAGTAATTTACCTTTATGGTTGTGGCAGGTCTAGTTTGCTTGTTAGAATGAGCTGTCTTTCCCTCAATGACATATCCACAGCTATTGTGGGCAGCCATGTTCCAGAGGGGAAGCAATTTATTCTCCTAAATCAATTAGTTAATCAATCAATTCACAAGCATTAATTAAATACCTTGTATGTCCTAGACACTGTGTTTAGTGCTAATGAAACAAAGATTAAAATGAAATCATTTTTTCTCTTAAGTTAAGGAGTTTATATTCTATCAGAGAGAGCACGGGCAGTACAAATACATAGAAAACAAGTGCAAGGTAGTTTGGGGTAATAACCCTAATTTTTTGTGGATTCATAAGCAGAAGAGAAAAAAAATATGTCTTTTCATAGTGTGAGGTACCTTAATTTCTAAAGTTGACTTTGGGATCAGCCTTTGCCTTGGCAATTAAATTATTTCCTATTGTGAATAACTTAATAGGGCAAAATAGTCTCCACCAGATTCCACAATGGCAGGCATGGTGCAGTGGAAAGAGTGTTGACATCACTATTCCCTAGAGAAAGGAGGAAAAAGATAAAGCTCTGCCATTGATTTCATTGATGACATTGGACAAATAATTTGGTCTCTGGGACTCAGTTTCATCAACTACCTAATAAGCAGGGGGATCTCTTTGGTCTTTTTCCAGCTTAGAATCTATACAGAGTTTGAGTGCTTTCAAAATCCTGAAATCTGTTAACACTTTCAATGCTTTCAAAGCCCCATATCTGGCATGGCTTGAAGGCATCCAATCTTCTTCCACCCAATCAAGTTATTCAAATGACTCTACACAACAGGTTTGATAAGTGACCCGATTTGATACTTCTAATCTTTAGAATTGTCTACCTGTTTCATCCCATAGGCAGAAACAATCCTTAAGGAAGTTGGAATTCAGTCCTAAACTCTGGGAAAGAGATTGGAAGAACGAGCAAATAGTGCACTATATTTCACCAATGGTCCTAGAAAAGATTTCTTGCCATCCTTAACTATTCATATCCATACTATGAGGCTTTCTGTGCATAGTTAAGAGTGTGTTCCACACACCCATCCCTATGTTCAGATGTGATAATGAATTATACAATATTTACTTGCTTTTCCTGAGTCCTACATACTTGAATTTATCAGCCTTAGCAATGACAACAGAGATAGAAACCTGGAGTTTCTCTTCATTTTGAAAACAGGTTTTCCACTCTTTCTTCCATGGTGAATTTGCCATTTCTTGCATTTACCTTACAAATGCCTTCCTGTTCTATGGTCATATTCCCCCATTTACCTGGCATTCACCAAGCAAGGGCATCTGGAATCAAATCCCTTCTGGGCTTCCTTTAAATCATTCCATGATGTAAAGAATCCCAGGATCTGAGCTGGAAAGCTCAGAAACTATTTTGTCCATTTAAAAACGAGGAAGCTGAAGCCAGGGAGATTGTGATATGCTCAATGCCAATGATTGACAGAACCACTACCTTGATTTTAATACAATTTCTTAGGTTCCATTCTCTCTCTGTTTCTATTTCGGTCTCTGTCTCTCTCTCAGGCAATTGAGGTAAAATAACTTGTCCAGGGTCACACAGCTAATAATTATTAAGTGTCTGAAATCACATTTGAACTTGGGTCCTCCTGACTCCAGGGACAGTGCTCTGTCCATTGTACCAACATTAGCTCCTAGTGTTCTTTCCAGTGTACCTCTGAAGAAGTTGTTGCTTATCAATTGTTGCCTCCATGATAAAGTGACTTTAGAATGAATTCTTTTTTTAAATTAAAGCTTTTTATTTGTATAACATATGTATGGATAGTTCCCCAGGATTGATCTTTACAAAGCTTTCCATTACAAATTTTACCTCCAGTTCCCTCCACTCCCTAGATGGCAGGAAGTCCATGACATGTTAATAATGTTGACATACTTGACAAGTTATGCAAGAAAAATCCTGTCTACAAGAAAAAAAAAAGAAAATCAGAGAAAGGAAACACAATGCAAGCAAACCTCAATAGAGAGCATGCAAATGTTGTGTTGTGGTCCATATTTCATATTGCTCTCTCTGGGTGTATATAGTCTTCTTCAGTGAACAATTGGAACTGGTTTGAGACAATTCTTTGTTGCAGAGAGCCATGTCCATCAGAATTGATCATCATGTAATATTGTTGTTGCTGTGTATAATGATCTCCTGGTTCTGCTCGTTTCACTCAGCATCAGTCCATGCAAGTCTCTCCAGGCCTCTCTGAAATCGTCCTGCTGGTCGTTTCTTACAGAGCAATAATATTCCATAACATTCATATACCATAATTTATTCAGCCACTCTCCAATTGATGGGCATCCCTTCAGTTTCCAGTTTCTAGCCACTAGAAAAAGGGCTGCCACAAACATTCTTGCACATGTTGGGCCCTTTCCTTCCTTTACGATTTCTTTGGGATATAAGCCCAATAGAAACGCTGCTGGGTCAAAGGGTATGCACAGTTTAATAACTTTTTGAGCATAGTTCCAAATTGCTCTCCAGAATGTTTGGATCCGTTCACAGTTCCACCAACAATGTATTAGTGTCCCAGTTTTCCCACATCCCCTCCAACATTCATCGTTATCTTTTCCTGTCATTTTAGCCAATCTGACAGGTGTGTAGTGGTACCTCAGAGTTCTCTTAATTTGCATTTCTCTGATCAATAGTAATTTGGAGCAACTTTTCGTATGACTAGAATTGGTTTTAATTTCATCATCTGAAAATTGTCTGTTCATATCCCTTGACCACTTATCTATTGAAGCGTGGCTTGAATTCTTATATATATGAGACAATTCTCTATATATTTTAGAAATGAGGCCTTTATCAGAACCATTAAATGTAAAGATGATTTCCCAATTTGATGCTTCCCTCCTAATCTTGTCTGCATTAGTTTTGTTTGTACAGAAAATTTTTAACTTAATATACTCAAAATTATCTATCTGGTGTTCAATTAGGAGTTCCAGATCTTCTTTGGACATAAATTTATTCCATCTCCACAGGTCTGAGAGGTAAACTATACTACGTTCCTCTAATTTGCTTACAACATCACTCTTTATATCTAAATCATGAACCCATTTAGATCTTATTTTGGTATGTGGTGCAAGGTATGGGTCAAGCCCTAATTTCTTCCACACTAGTTTCCAATTTTCCCAGCAGTTTTTGCCGAATATTGAGTACTTATCCCAAAAGCTGGGGTCTTTGGGTTTATCAAACACTAAATTGTTTAAGTTATTGCCTAGATTATCCTGATAACCTATCCTATGCCACTGATCGACTGCTCTATTTCTTAGCCAGTACTAAATGTTTTTGAGGACCGCTACTTTATAATATAGTTTAAGATCTGCTACAGCAAGGCCTCCTTCATCTGCCTTTTTTTTTTCATGAATTCCCTTGAAATCCTTGACCTTTTATTTTTCCAAATGAAATTTGCTACTATTTTTTCTAGATCTGTAAAATAATTTCTTGGGAGTTTGATTGGTATGGCACTACATAAGTAGATTAGTTTGGGTCGTATTGTCATTTTTATTATATTCGCTCTGCCTACCCATGAGCACTTAATGTTTTTCCAATTGATTAGGTCTGATTTTCTTTGTGTGGAAAGTGTTTTGTAGTTTAGTTCGTATAGTTTCTGACTTTTCCTTGGCAGATAGATTCCCAAATATTTTATCCTATCATCCGTTATTTTGAATGTAATTTCTTTTTGTGTCTCTTGTTGCTGAACTTTGTTGGTAGTATATAAAAATGCTGATGATTTATGTGGATTAATTTTGAATCCTGAAACTTTGCTAAAGTTGTGAATTGTTTCTAGTAGTGTTTTAGTTGAGTCTCTAGGGTTCTCTAAGTATACCATCATGTCATCTGCAAAGAGTGATAATTTGGTTTCTTCATTGCCTACTCTAATTCCTTTTATATCTTTTTCTTCTCTTATTGATAAAGCTAACATTTCTAATACAATATTAAATAGTAATGGTGACAGTGGGCAGCCTTGCTTCACTCCTGACCTTATTGGGAATGGTTTTAGTTTGTCTCCATTACATATGATGCTTGCTGATGGTTTTAAATAGATTCAACTGATCATTTTAAGGAAAAGCCCATTTATTCCTATACTCTCTAGTGTTTTTAATAGGAAGGGGTGTTGGATTTTATCAAATGCTTTTTCTGCATCTATTGAGATAATCATATGCTTTTTGATAGTTTGATTATTAATATAATTAATTATGCTGATAGTTTTCCTAGTATTGAACCAGCCCTGCATCCCTGGTATAAATCCTACTTGCTCATAGTGTACTATCCTGGGGATGACTTTCTGTAATCTTATTGCTAATATCTTATTTAAAATTTTTGCATCAATATTCATTAGGGAGATTGGTCTATAGTTTTCTTTCTCTGTTTTCACCCTACCTGGTTTAGCTATCAGCACCATATCTGTATCATAGAAGGAATTTGGCAGTATACCTTCTGTCCCTATTTTCTCAAATAGTTTATATAGTATTGAAATTAATTGTTCTTTGAATGTTTGGTAGAATTCACATGCAAATCCATCTAGCCCTGGAGATTTTTTCTTAGGGAGTTGGTTAATAACTTGTTCTATTTCTTTTTCTACTATGGGGCTATTTAAATAATTTATATCCTCTTCTGTTAACCTCGGCAATCTATATTTTTGTAGATATTCCTCCATTTCATTTAGATTATCAAACTTACTAGCATAAGGTTGGGCAAAGTAACTCCTAATTATTGCTCTAATTTCCTCTTCATTGGAGGAAAGTTCTCCCTTATCATTCTTGAGACTAACAATTTGATTTTCCTCTTTCCTTTTTCTTATCAAATTAACTAAAGGCTTCTCTATTTTGTTGGTTTTTTCATAGAACCAACTCTTAGTTTTATTTATTAATTCAATAGTTTTCTTATTTTCAATTTTATTAATTTCTCCTTTTATTTTTAGAATTTCCAATTTGGTATTTAATTGAGGGCTTTTAATTTGTTCTTTTTCTAGTTTTTTTTTTAAATAATAAGCCCAATTCGTTAATCTTTTCTTTCTCTATTTTATGCAAGTAAGCATCTAGAGATATAAAATTGCCCTTTGTAACCACTTTGGTCGTGTCCCACAAATTTTGGTATGTTGTCTCCTTATTATCATTCTCCTGGATGAAATTATTGATTGTGTCTATAATTTGCTCGTTCACCCATTCATTCTTCAGGATTAGTTTATTTAATTTCCAATTAACTTTTGGTCTATTTTCTCCTGGCCTTATATTGCATGTGATTTTTATTGCATCATGATCTGAAAAGGATGCATTACTCTTTCTGCCTTTCTACATTTGATTTTGAGGTTTTTATGCCCTAATACATGATCAATTTTCATATAAGTTCCATGAACCCCTGAGAAAAAAAGTATACTCCCTTCTATCACCATTCAATTTCCTCCAGAGATCTGTCATACCTAACTTTTCTAACAATTGGTTTATCTCCCTAACTTCTTTCTTATTTATTTTGTGGTTTGATTTATCTAATTCTGAGAGAGCAAGGTTGAGATCCCCCACTAGTATAGTATTACTGTCTATTTTTCCTTGCGTCTCTGTTAGTTTCTCCTCTAGGAATTTGGATGCTATTGCACTTGGTGCATATATGTTTAGTATTGATACCTCTTCATTGTCTATGGTACCCTTTAGTAAAGTATAGTTTCCTTCCTTATCTCTTTTAATTAGATCTATTTTTGCTTTTACTTGATTTGAGATAAGGATTGCTACCCCTGCTTTTTTTTTTGTTCACTTGAAGCATAAACGATTCTGCTCCAGCCTTTTACCTTCACTCTGTATGTATCTCTATGTTTTAGATGTGTTTCTTGTAAACAACATATTGTAGGATTATGGCTTTTAATCCAGTCCACTATCCGTTTCCATTTTATGGGAGAGTTCATCTCATTCACATTCACAGTTAAAATGACTATATCTATATTTCCTGCCATCTTATTTACCCAAAGTTATATTTTTGTCTTCCCTTTCCCTTTACTCCCTTCCCCTCTCCCCAGTGTTTTGTTTTTGATGACCGCCTCCCTCTAACAGTCGTCTCCCCTTTAGAACCCTCCCTCTTTTATACACCTTTCCCCTAATCCTTCTATTAATTCATCCCTTTCTTTTCCTCAGTTCCCTCCTACTTCCCTATACAGAGGGCCAAGTTTTTCCCTGAAATCAAATGCATCTGATATACTCTTTTAGAGCCCAATCTGATGAGAGTAAGAATACTCATGACCCTCCCTTCTTTCCCTCAATTATATTAGATTTTCTATGTCTCTTCATGAGACTTTACCTTATTTTACCTCCTTTTTATTTTTACTTTATTTTACCTCCATTCCCCTCCTCCCTTTTTTTTTACAGTATGATGTACCTTCCAACTCTAATTTCTTTCCGATTATTATCAAAGTATAATCAAATTATACCCCCATTCTTTAAGGATACCCCTAGTAGAGATATAGTTCTTGAGAGTTCTTTCCTTTTTACCTTTTTACGCTTCTCTAGAGTTCTGTGTTTGGAGGTCAAATTTTTTGTTCAGATCTGGTCTTTTCATTAGAAATAGGTGAAATTCTTATGTATCATTGAATGACCTTCTTCTTCCCTGGAAGATGATTCTCATTCAAGCTGGATAGCTTATTCTTGACTGTAATTGAAGTTCTTTTGCCTTTCGGAATATCTGATTCCAGGCCCTTCGATCCTTCAATGTGGAAGCTGGCAGATCCTGTGTAATTCTAATGACAGTTCCTCGGTATTTGAACTGTT
>JAJPUD010009976.1:18047-67763 GCA_023553655.1 Myrmecobius fasciatus | reverse complement strand
TTTTTTTTTTAAATAAAGATAAAATTAGATAATTTTTGGAAAGTGCTTAGCATAGTGCCTGACATATAAGAGGGGCTTAATAAATGCTTATTCCTTCCCTGACTAAGTGACTTACTTCTGTAAAATAAAGGTCAAAGTTGGGTTTTGAACTCAAGTTTTCTTGACTTCAAGTCCAGACCTCTTTTTATGATGGCACATGACTTTCAAGGGAAACTTGGACAAAATATGAACTTGTAAGGGAACACAGTAACTAGTGAAGAACCAGGATATTTCAGGGTGAGTAGGAATCATAAAATCTTAGCTTTGACTCTGAGATCATTTAGTCCAACTCAGTCCTGAACAAGAAATCCCCCTATACCACATCCTACTTTGTCTGAAGACCTTCACTGAGAGTTCTTTGCTATTGTTCAGTTGTGTCTAATTCTTCATAACTCCCTTTTGAGTTTTCTTGGCTAAGATACTGGAGTGGTTCACTATTTCCTCCTTCAGCTCATTTTACAGATGAGAAAACTGAGGCAGACAGGGTTAAGTGATATGCCCAAGGTCACACTAAATGTCTGAGATCAGATTTGAACTCAAGAAAACTTAATAAATAGATTAAAGTTTCCAGCAGCATTTGTAATACTTAGCTACTATGTAGCAAGTACATAGGTCAAAAAATAACAAATGAGAAATAATTTGTTTCCTTAGCAGCAGTGGCATTAATATTGCAGGATTCATTTTAAGAGTTCAAAAAGGCTTATTATATAGAAATTCTGAAAAGTGTGAAAAGGTCTGTGTGATGCAGGAATGAATTCTGATTTAATGATTGATTTGTTCATGGTTGCTATGTTCCAATCCACAATGTGTTTTAATCTTTTTTTTTTTCCTCAACCAACATTTATTGCTATCTGCATTATATAAAGTTAGGAAATGGGTAATGCAGAACTGAATTGCTTGCATTTGCAAACGTATTAAGCACCTACTTTGATCCAGAAGCTGTCTTAGTTACTAAGGGAGGAGACAAAAAGAATAAACATTTGCAGAGTGCCTACTGAGGATACAAAGACAAAAATCAAATAAACTTTGTCTTTAAGGAGTTTACAAATTGTAATGAGAGAGACATATCTGTGTATGTATATGTCAAATACACATCTACATGGACATACATACATATATATGTGTGTAAAACAAATATAAATTAGATAAGTATAGCTTTGAAAAGGCATGGCATTTGTAGCTAGAGTGACCAAGAAAGGCTTCATGCTGAAGGAAGTATTTAAGCTGAATCTTGTAGGAAACTAGGGGCAGCAGGAGCCGGGGGGGGGGGGGGGGCAGTGTTTCAGGTATGGAAAAGGTCAGGAATGGGAAAAATAAATTATTCTACTACTTACAACCTGGTTTGGGCTAACTTCTTCAGTTTTATTTTATTTTTTTATTTGTAAAATTGAGGAATTGGGCTATAAGTCCTCTAATATCCTTGCCTAGAGGCATATAGGTATCCTAGAGCAGGATCTCTTAAACTTTTTCCACTCACGACCCTTTTTTTGACTAGAGAAGTTTTATATGAACTTGGATACATAGACATAGAAAATAGATATACAAACCAAACATTTACAGATAAGGAATCATATTTTGCAATGCCCGCTTTCTTTTCTTTTTATTATTATTATTTTTTATTAAAAGCTTTTTATTTACAAAACATATGAGTGATTTTTCTACATGGACCTTTGCAAAACTTTTTTTTTTGTTGTTCCAAGCTTTTCCCCTCCTTCCCCCCACCTCCCCACCCCTAGATGACAGGCAATTCAATACATGCTAAATATGTTAAATTATATGACAAATCCAATATGTGTATACATATCTATACAGTTATCTTACTGTACAAGAAACATCAGATCTAGAAAGAGAAGAAAAAAACAACCTAAGAAGGAAAACAAAATGCAAGGAAATATTCACAGAAAGCATTAAAATGCTGTGTTGTGGTCCACACTCAGTTCCCTCAGGCCTCTTTCTGGATGTATATAACTTTCTTCATCGCTGAACAATAGGAACTGGTTTGAATCACATCATTGTTGAAGAGAACCATGTCCACCAAAATTGATCATCGTGTAGTCTTGTTGCTGTGTATAATGTTCTGGTTCTGCTGATTTCACTCAGCATAAGTTCATGCAAGTCTCTCCAGGCCTCTCTGAAATCATCCTGCTGGTCGTTTCTTCCCTAACAATAATATTCCATGACATTCATATACCATAATTTATTCAGCCATTCTCCAATTGATGGGCATCCACTCAGTATCCAGTTTCTAGCCACTACAAAAAGGGCTGCCACAAACATTTTTGCACATGTGGGTCCCTTTCCCTCCTTTAAAATCTCTTTGGCAAGGCCCACTTTCAGTTATGAAACCCCATGGGCATTGTGACCCACAGTTTAAGAAGCTTTGGTCTTGTGGATAGAGTGCTAGATCTAGAGTCAAGAAGACCTGAGTTCAAATTCACCTCAGACATTCATTAGCCATATAAGCCAGTACAAGTTATTTAACCTCTGTCTATTTCCTCATAAGGAAACTGGGAGTATCTCCCAGGGTTGTTCTGAGGATAAAATGAGATAATATTTCATAATATTCATAAAATACTTTGTAAAACTTGAAGCACTATATAAATGCTAGTTAATATTATTATAACCTAGTTCTGGTCTTAGACTTGGAAAAACTGGGTTTAAAGTCCCTACTGATATTTCTGAATTATATGATCATAGACAAGTGATGATCTCTCTGAGGCTCAGTTTACTCATTAAAAAAAATAAAAAGGGAATTCAACTAGATGTTATCTAGTTTCTTTCTAGTTCATAGTCTTATTATGTCTTGCATATGTTAAAGGACACATGTGGAAAGTTGTCTAGTTCTAAATTGTCAAATGGAATCTTCCAAAATACAGAGAAAATTGTACTTGAGCTTTCTGAAAAGTTGATTTTTTAAAAAAGTTTTTCATAGAATGCTAGAGCTGTATAGCATCTTATATACTATCCAGTCTACCCCTAACATTTTATAAAGGAGGAAACTGAAGTTCAGAGAGGGGATATGATTTTTTTCAAGGTCATATAGTTGGCACAAAGTGGCAGAGCTGAGGTTTGATCCCAAGCCTTCTGAAGAAAAGCCCAATGCTCTTCCTAGGCTGCCCTCGTTTTACTGAATTGGAAAACCAGATTTTTTTAAGTGACATTTTTTTAATCTAGTAAAAGTATTTTTCATTAATTAGTCATTATTTTTCACTTATTTTAAAGTTAAAAACCCCTCATATTTTGTGATGAATTTTATGGGATTTTATGCCTGCAATAAAATTTTTCTTCTCCACACTGGTAGGCCTCTCTTCCAGCAGTAAAAAGGGTTGTTACTGTGTGATAGATACATAGGTGTGGCTGGAAGATAAGATAGGAACCAGTGTTAGCTGCCATTCACTTAGATACCTCCATCTCTAGAACCACAGGTGCAATTAACTCAACTTTTCAATGCTCCCTCCACCCCTGGGAATTAAATTCCCTTCTAGTAAAGGAGCACTGATAAATCCAGGGCTCTGCCTTTGGATCAGTAGTCATATCACTAGAGGTGATAAATTGCTTTTATCAGAACAGAAATCACATTTTCTAGTGAAATTATGGGCTCAAATAGGACAAAGTATAATTAATATCCAGTGCTTTCCTTAGTAGAATTCAGGGAGCTCTGTTCATGATGAACCAAACCTTGGGAAACTGATGGCTTTCTTCTTAACATCTTTAAACTTTTTTTTTCTGTTTAATTGTGAGAAACAGGAAAGAAAGAGATTAAATAGGTAAGATTTAAAAATACAAAAATCAGTTGGGAAAAATTAACAGAATTATAGACTTTTTGAGTAGTATGGCACTTCAGAGACCAAGTTAATCCATAAAAGTTAAAAAAAATGTCCTCTAAAATATATCCACAGAGTGCTTATCTAACCTTAGCCCAAAGTCTACCTTCGGAGGAGTCACTACCTTCTGAGACAGCCCATTCTACTAATGGTTAGCTATAATTGTTCAAAAGTTTTTTCCCCACATCAAGCCTAAATATACTTTTTTTAAACTTCTATCTATTGTGTCTAATTCGGCCTTCTGGAGTTAAGCAGAGCAAATTTAATTCTTTTCTCAAATGACAGCCTTCTTTGGAAGCACGTTTTCGAAAGGGATAAAGGGATAATTTGGTAGGGCATGAAGGTTCCAGATTAAGGTGATGAAGTTGCTCTGAAGAATTACATTCTCTGAAAGAACTGGTGGATATTTGTTGAAAGACTGTCAGAGTGTTAAGAGAGTTGTTAGTCAAATAGTGTTAGAGACAGAGGCAAAGGATCATAAGAAGACTGGAGAAGAGGACATGTCCTGAATTGTATTTCATTTTTAAAAGTTCAACAATGGGATTTCCACAGTATAGACTAGGAAGCTGGAAGTTTGATGCCAGGGATGGGTGGGAAGAAACTCTAGAATATGTGGAAGAAGTGAATGAATATTTAGAAAATGAAATGATCATCTTTCAGCAACATAACTTTCTTAAGAATAAGAAATGCCAGATCAACCTTCTTTGACAGGATTCTTAATTGGGCAGATCATGAGATTGCACTAGATGTAGTTCCTCTAGATTTTAGCAAACAATGGATAAGGCATTTCATGTTATTCTTTTTTTTTTTGAGGCAATTTCAATTAAGTGACTTGCCCAGGGCCACATAACTAATAATTGTTAATTGTCTGAGGCCAGATTTGAACTCAGGTCCTCCTGATTCCAGGGCTAGTGCTCTATCTATCTTATCACTTAGTTGCCTCTATCTCATGTTATTCTTGAAGGAAAGAGGGAGAAGTACTGGCTGGATAGATGATGGATTCAGAAATGGCTGAATGATGGTTCAGGAGGCAGTTATTAATGTTTCAATACCAATTGAAGGAAGTCCCTTGAGGAGTGTCCCAGAGGATCAGGGCTTGGTAGATTTTTGGAATCAGGACCCCAAGAGTTCTTGACAATCTAGAAAATTGAGAGGAATTCAATAAGAATAAATTTAACAAAAATAAATGTAAAGTTTTGCATTTGAGTTGAAAAATTGATTTTGCAAGTAGAAGATGGAGGTGGCAGAGCTAAATAGAAGTTTGCCTGACAAAAATTTGGTAGTTTTAGGGAACCACATTCTCAGTATGAGTCAACAGTGTAACATTTTAGTAAAAAAGAAAATATAATGTAATTTTGGGCAGCATTGAGAAATTCATATATTCCAAGAATAAAGAGGTGATGTATATTGCCTTTGCTTGTCCATTTTAAGAATATATTTTCTTCAGTTCTGACCATTATTATAATTGTTTCATAGGTATGTTTTCCATAGATGTTCTCTTTAGATATGGGTTGAATTAGATGGCTACTGAGATATCTTCCAATGTCTACAAATTGCAGATCATGTAGAGGGGGACAACTAAAACGGTTAAGGGCCTTGGGCTCATCCTCAATGAGGAGAGATTGGAGTAATTGAGGATATTTAACCTGGGGGTGAAAAGGCTCAGGGAAGACCTGACAGTTGTCTTCAAGCATAGCTATTTTGAAAAATTCTTACATACAAGAATGATTAGATTTGTTTTATTCTAGAGGGCTGATTTAGAAGCTGGGAGTTGAAGTAGCAAAGAGGCAAATTGAGGTCTGATGTGAGAGGGGAGAGAAACAACATCCTTCCTAATCAATAGATCTCTCCATAAGTGGAATGGGTTTCCTTGGGAGGTCATGTTCATTTGGTGGAGATCTCAAGCCAAATTTGAATGATTACTTCAAAGGTAATTTTCATAGGGATTCTTTTTAGGTGTGGAATGAATTAGATGGCTATTAAGGTTCCTTCCAATGCAGATATTCTGGGTGATTCTGTAATAGTCATTCCTTTATATTTATCAAATTCTCTGTAGGTTTCATAAACCTAATTCTTGTCCTGACAGAGTCCTTCTGAGATAAACAGGGCAGTAATCATTCCCATTTTGCTCACAATTGACAAAATAATCTCCCTAAGGCATAGTTTGGTCTTGCTATGTAGCTCCCCTCAGCTAGTAATTTCAGTGGCTTTCCAAAGTCAGAATGAAACACAGGCTTCTAATTGTTATTACTCCTTCCTCGGACTGGTAGGTGATACAGTGGATAGAGCACTGGGTTTGGAGTAAGGAACATATGAATTAAAATCTAGCCCGAGATCCTTACTAACTCTGTGACCCTGGGCTCTGTTTCCCTCAGTTTCTTCACCTATAAAATGGGAATAATAACAGTAACTATTTTCCAAGATTATTTGTGAGGATCAAATAAGATAACAATTGTAAAATGCTTAGCATAGTGCCTGGCATGTGGTAAGTGCGGTATAAGTGATAGCTATTATAATTATAATTATTATTATTGTTGGGGGCAGCTAGGTGTCTCAGTGGATAAAACTCTTGTTTGCCTTAATCTACTGGAAAAGATATTCTACTATCTTTGGCAAGAAAACCCCATGGATAGCATTGATGTGCTATCATCCATGAGATCACTAAGAGTTTAATATGACAATGACTGAATTGTTATTATTATTATTAGACATTGGGAGCTCTAAGTCACATAATGACAGTTTGTGAGTCACAACCTGTTTACCTCAGTTTCCTCATCTGTAAAAGAAGGACCATAATAACTCCTACCTTCTAGAGTTGTCATGAAGATGAAATGAGATAATATTTGTAAAGTGTTTCGTATAGTTTATGGCATATATAGTAGCCAGTGCTTAATAAATGGTCATGTTCTTTCCTTTTTTTCCCCCATATTTTAGCATCCACAGTCTGACTTGAGTCACACAGCACAATTAGTGAGAAAATGGAGCCTAGATCAAATAAATTTCCACATTATTAGTGTACATTGGAGCTGAGAATTCACTTAGTCCCCCTCATCTTAAATTGGAGGAAAAAAAGGCTTATAGAAATAAAAATTTTTTTCCAAGTTCACACAGAAAGTGATTGGTGCGAGGGGGATCCCCATTCTCCTTTTCTTCTATAACATCATGCATTTGATGGTGGTAGAGTCAAGAACAAAGTCCTGGCCATGGAATACTGACTCATTGGAAAGCCAGGCTAGGTTGAAATGACATAGTTTGGAATTGTAGGAGGGCCCCTTGATGTTCCAGAAGAAGGTTTGGAAAATAATGATGACTTGTCATTTACAAAATGTCTTATATGTGGGGCATCATGGAGTAGAGAAATGATCTCAAAATCAGGAAGGTCTGGATAAGTCTTGCTTCTGATACTAGCTGGGTGACACTGGGCAAGTCACTTTTAGAGTCCTGGATAACTTTGTGACTATAAATTACAAGGAAGGGGTAAACCTGAGTTCCCTCTAAAATCATAATGAAATCAAAGACAGTCCTTATCCTCTTTTTCTTCAATAACTTCTTCATACTAATATGGGAAGGTTTGAAATATATGCATTTTACAGATGAAGTAACTGAGGTCCAGAATACTACTGAGTGCCCTAGTCATACATAGCTAGTAAGTTCTGGATCCTAACCTTTTCACTCCAAGTCCAGCACTTTCTTAAATGAACCACAATTTCCTCTCAGTATATAATGGGAAAGTATTTAAGTCCTAACTGGGCTACTTCAATCGGTTTTGTCTGGACCATCTCTGTTCCCTAGATTTTGAAGGACTTTGTTCCAATCACATCTACTTTTATAGTTTACTAATGTTAAACAAATGCTAACTTTTCATTGGAAAGAAATTAAAATACCCTTTTTTATTGTCTTTCTCTGAGGGAGCCAAGCCAGTTGTTCATGCCAACTTTTCCCACGTAGAGATGTCAGATGGAATTCCAACGCCACCAAACGAGGCCCTTCTCCTTCCACCTGCACATTATGACTCCAATAAACACGTTATCAGCTCATGAAAATGATGGCAAACAGGTGACTGGAGGATTTGATAAGTCAGCAGCAAAGATTAACAGTTCTTTCCAGAGAAGTCTGTGAGCTGAGAGGTTCCCCTATTTAAAACAATTGTGGCATATGAATTTACAGCACTTAAATCATTATCGGCAATTAGTACTTGTCAAAAAGGTTGCAGCTGGCTTCAATTACAGGTAGGGTTGTTTTGAGAATTTGAACTTCGTTGTACATCTGATCTTAAGGATTTCAAAAACACTCTAGGACTGGGAGGTAGGGTGGGGGTTGGGGGATTATAATTCAAGAAAAGAAATCTAAGACATTTATTATTCCATGTATATTATTATGATGTCATAGATTCTCAAAGCATTGAAGAATAAAAATAATAGTACCTTTCATTTGTACAATATATTATAGTATTCAAGGCACTCTTACATCCATTATCTCATCTGATTTTTCAACAATCCTGTGTGAAGGGAGGCTTTAAAAATTTTTTTTACTTCTATTTAGAGATGAGTAAAGGGCAGGGTAGAGGTTCTATAAGGTCAAATATTACATCTAGTAATTGACAGAGTCTGAATTTGAACTCACGTTTCCTGATGCTAAGTCTGATTTCTTTGTCCTATACTATGGTACTTAGTTAAATAATGAAAAAATCATTATTGTCAGCATGTCCTAATAGATTTTGTTACTAGAAAATTATTGAATTTACATTAGTGTGTTTAGCAGAGTTCTAAGTAGCCCCCAAAAAGACATATATTGCTAAAAAAAGATAGTGGGTTCCTTGTTTTTTGAGGTCTCCAAGTGGAGGCTAGATGTCCATTTGTCCTGGATTCTACAGAGAGAATTGCTGCTGAAGGAGTTGGATTAAATGACCTTAATTTGCCTAGGTTCTATTTTTCCTTATATGTGAAAAGAGGGAATTAGGAGATCCTTTCCAGGTCAACATCTTTGATTGTATGGCTTTGAGTCCTTTATACCTGAGATATTATGTGCTGCATCTTTTAGCTTTCAAGTAACATTACATTCTGACTCCTTGTTAGTCTGCAAGTAAAATCTGAATGGAATAGAGGTAAAATTTCTGCAAAGGAGAGAGTTGGAAATTTGGAGCAGCAAGTCATATGACATAAAACCTATTAAAGGTGCTATTTTGGTTAAATAGAATGGTAGCCTTGGGGTCAAATCCCATTTGAGATCTGATCTCTCTCCCAAGATGGCTTCAGAAATTGAAAGAACAAAATTCTAGCATCAGAAAGAGAAGAAGAAAAAAAGAAAACACTTTGGTAATGTACATCCCAAATCCCCATGCTACCTGAATTTGTTCCTTCATTGTTGGAGAAGGAGCACTGCAAAATCCATTTAGTTTTGACTGTATCTAAGTAAATGAGATTACTAGACAGAGAATCCTCTATATTGGTATAAGAAATTTGAAAATTTTTTCAATGTCATCATATTGCTTAATTTTTGATTGTAAATATGTTATTGGGTCTATATAAATACTGTACTTAATAGAAGCATTTTGTTTAGGTATATCTGAAAGTCACTTCATTCTGGGCCTTAGTTTCTTTATCTTAAAAGTCAAAGCAATTGGAATGTAAAATCCCCTTTACCTCTAAGATTTGATATGATTTTAACTGAGTCCTACTCCATCAATCACTCCATTTCTTTCTCCCTCCCACCTCTTTTCTCTCCCTCTCTGTCCATACAATTATTAGTTGTTCCACAAATAATAGACTGATTTCATATGCTACAAATAATCATTAGAATTAGGTGGATGTCTTACATCATACTGCCTAAGGAGGGACTAATTCACCAAGGTAAGAGCCAGAGTGGGTCAAATCTACTGATAAAGTATGGAAACCCAGTCTTGGGGGAAAATTGTTTTATAGAAATTTCATCTCTTACTAATGACATTGTGTAAATCAGAAGTTTTGTGACATAATTTATGGCCTTCAGTCATAAAGTTGAATCTTGTAGGTCCAAGATTTATGAAATACTGTTAGAAAGGTAAAAACTGTTGGATTGTCCATTTGAGGTCACTGTTATTCTCTTAGGATTTGGTAGCAATTTCAGTTTCCATTCTGTCCTTCACTAATATCTTTTTTTCAATGCTTGAAGGTTATATCTGTGAGGCACAGACTCTAGCAGATCTGATAAATCTGGAAATTATTTGAATATGGGCCTGATGCATTTGTTATTAAAGGATCCATTAGTTAGGATTAGAATCCTAAGGCTTCTTAGATATGAGGCTTATTATTAGCTTGGACACTTAAGTCATGAATTTTTTAGGCCACTGATACATTAAGGCTTTTTACTAAGGTGTGGAATAGTTTACATCCTGCTTTAGTAGACGGAGTGCCCATATTGATCAAACCACTACTCTTTTGGCGTTACCCTAGAGAATAATTTTCCTGTAATAATAATATAAAAAAGCTAGTATTTATACAGTCCCTACTGTGTACCAGTCATTTTATCTTCAGAAAAATGCTGTGAGGTTGGTGCTATTATTATTCCTGTTTTATAGTTGAGGAGACTGAATTAATTAAACAAATATTAAGTGACTTTTCCAAGTTCACATAGCTAGTAAGTATCTGAAGCCAGATATAAACTCAGGTTTTACTGACTCCAGGATCAGTGTTCCAACTTGGATGTCAACTAATTCCTCTAACCATTCAATCCTTTATCTACTTCATCTAAGAATTATCTTTTCCCCAAGGTCAAAGGTTGTTTCTATTAACTGAATTAATCAAAGAGATTTTCCTTCTCTTAATTTGATCATCACTTTGATCCAGTCAAAGTATCATTATTCTTAGTTGGATTAAGAATTTACCTTTCTTGGTCTAGGGCAGAATTACTGCCCTAATTCTATCTTCAAGGGAAACAGAGTAATAAAATTTAGTTTTAGAAATGGGTTAGGCTTTGAACAGATAATTAAAAGATTTGAGATTAGAACACTAATTATATATTTTTCTATTTAGGACCAAGAGCTACTGGCCTAATATTATTTTGTAAAATATAGTTTATTCTATTCTGTTGTTTATCCTTTGTTTTCAAAGAGGACCAAAAACATCATGAGAGTGATATCCTGACATGCACGTGAATTGGATTTAAGTGAGGCAGAGTTGCATGAAGTCATCAGTCTCACTCTCTCCTCCAGAACCATTAAAATCTAGTGGCAAGATAAAAGTCATAATGACTGGTGGAGGCTTGGGATGCAGTGGATGACCTTGATTTTTCTGAATTAAGACTATTTCTCAGGCTCCAGTTTGCCTGAAGAGGGAACAAAGGGGAATGGGAGAATGATTCAATCTGCTTCCATTATTGATATGCATATCAATTAATATATAATGAAAACAAAATAACAAGAAAAAAGTATACATACATGTATATATGCACACACATATATACTTTATATAAAATAATACATATATTACAAATATAAGCAGTATACATAATATACAAAATGTATTTATATTTATACCTATGTATCTATCTATATATCTATAGCTACAATTGAACAGAAACCAAAGACAAATGAAATATATTAATATCAAATAAGTTTGGTCTGGAAGAAGAGTTGGGAAAATATACCTCTCTCCATTTATTTCAGAGGCAAGGAATTGAGAGTTATTGAATATAACACTAGACTACTGAAGTTTTGTTGAACTACTTTTTTTCTCTTACTTTTCTATTCATTTTCAAAATGGATGATGGTTTACTGGAGGGGAGAGAACAAAAGGCTAAATTTGTTGCAAAAAACAAAAGACATCAACAAAAATAGAACATTAAAATTGTTGTTAAATATTTTGAGGGCATGGCTTTATTTGAAACCCCAGAATGGTAAGGCTCATAGTAAGGTCATACTTGTTAGGAATTTGGTTTATTTTTCTCATTCTTTGGTAGGCAATATATTTCTTGAAGGAGGTGAGTTTTGAAATAGTCTTAAAATGAGGGAATGAATTTTTCTGGGTGGACTATAAAGTTGGAATAGACTGGAAGTTATCTATGAGACTATTGATTATAAATGCCTTTAGGGCAGGGATTGTGCCGTTTTAAAAATCTTTCTATCTCTCATATTGAGAATATCAGTATTTGCAAATTACAAATTAGAATGTGAGCTTTTTGAAGATAAATATTGTTCTTTGGATCCCTAGTGTTTGGTAAAGATCTTGGGTACATAATAAGTTCTTAATAAATACTTATTGACAATCTGATGTGGCAGATTTGTAGTGTGTGTCGTATAAGCTTGACATAAATACTTTTAGGGATTTGATTTTTGTGCCAAAGAAAGAAGAAAAACTGGATTTTATAATAGTATCATAAAGATATTTTTGTCTGAGTCTGGACAAATCACAAACTCTGAATGCCTCAAGCAACTCTCTAAGACTGTAATGTGGGTGCTGATCTATATTGGTAGGGCAGCTGGATGGTTCAGTGGATAGAACACTGGGCTTGGTATCTGGAAAATTCATCTGCTTGAGTTCAAATCTAACCTCAGACACTTACTAGCTGTGTGATGCTGGACAAGTCACTAGACTCTGTTTGCCTCAGTTCCTCATCTGTAAAGAAATGACCAAGCACTCCAGTATCTTTGCCAAGAAAAGCTTAAATTGGGTCACCAAGAGTCAGAAACAACAGGGGAAAACTGCACTAGGAGATCTTTACACAGTAGTGTAACATGTCACAGGTCTGGTTTAAAAAAGAAAAAAAAAACTATTAAGAGTTCAAATGTGTTGATTCTGCTGACTGTTGTCATTGATGGAGAAAACTGTTTCAGAGATCTTTGTATAACTTTCATTTTTATCTGTTTATTGCCCCCCCCAATTACATCTTTAAATGCACACAGGATGATCTAGCTTAGCAGACAATATTACTCCACTTTTTCTGAGCTTATCTTTCTTTCCATTCTTTGCTGTTTCATGAGATGATACTCTTCATAATCTTCTATCCTCCTTCCCCTTAGGATTTTATAAATGAGTTTATGTTCTGAATTGTTGTCCTTGGCCACCAGATCTCTCGGCCATATCTCATGCCATTGGCATAGTGATTAGGTTTTTTTTTTTTTCCTGGCTGAGGTGGTCTCTAGAGTCTGTTGGTCTTGTGTAGATGTCCCTGTCTGCCAATGTCACTGAGCTGATTTATCATGTTCTGGAACATAAAGAAGGCTCCTGAATGATATCTATGATAAACCAAAAAAAAAAATTCGACCTTATTGTTCACAAAGGAAAAATCAAGTGGATGAATTGATCTATTGATACCTATATCTTGGAAAGATAGAAGAACAAGCTTAGTTGACTTTTATTCTACTGTTTAGATGCAGCATGGTACAGTGGATGGTAGTTGGTTTTGAACTAGGAAGATTTAGGTTGAGTATTATCTGGAGAGGAATTGAAACATGAATTACAAGTGTTCCTAAGAACCTGGTGATAATAATACTAATTCATTACATTTATTATCATTTTGTACTTTTAAAAAATGCTTTGATGTACAATTGTTTAATCCTCATAGAATCCCTATGTAGTAGATAGGTTTGGTATCTTCATTCTCACTTTTCAGATTAGGAAACTGGGACACAGAAACATTTGATATTGTCCCAGGTCACAGGGCTGGCAAATGAAGGAGTTTGATTCTGGAATTTATCTTTCTCTAGCTGTTGATACTCATAGCGATCAAAAAATTGCACTTGAGATAGAACCTTTTGGGGATATAGTATTCCATCATGACTATGTTTCTAGCATATTTTCCAGTATTTTACTAATTGATTTACAAATTAGTTGTTTGTCCTTCATTTTTGATGAGGACCAATGACATCATGGAGTGATGTCTCAATCTGTTCATGAATTGGATTTAAGGGAAGCACAAAATTGCATAAAGTTGTCAGTCTTTCTCTGTCTTCCAGAACCATTGAGGTCCAGTGGCAGGATAAAAGTCAAGATGATGGTAATAGCATGAGATACAATGGATGACCTTTTATGTCTCCTCAAGCTTTAAGTGCCTGCTTCAGTTGGCCTTTGGAACAAATTGTTCCTTCCTATCTACTCATTCTCTAGTGGGAAGTCTTCACATATTTGAAGTAGACATATCCCTAACTCAGGTGGGTTCAAGACCTGTCAGTTACACTTAATCTGATTTAGTCCATCTGCCCAAGACAATTTACCAGGATATAGCCACCATGTTTGCTACATCTTCTTGGAGCTGGTAAGTGTTGTGTACAAGATGGACATCAGTAATGACCTCCAAGGCTCTCACATTTTAGTAATGAAGATGAGGCAAACACAAGAAAGGCAATAATTGAAAAATGACAAAAACTTGTAGCTTGAATAGGGGCCATTCTAGGTATAACGAGAAAGCCCTCACATCCAGTTGTAGTGGCTGAGAGACTTTTGAAGGATTTAGAATTTGCTCTAGGTCTGGTAAGATGGGCAGGAGTTGGGTTAGTTGGATAGGAGAGTGAGTATACTAGGCAGATTGAATGATACAAATCCAGATGGAGGAGATGAAAAGCAAAACCTTGTCTTTTTGGTCACTGCTTCAATATGTGTGCTCAAATACATCACAAGCTTGATGAAGATAGAGAATGAGCTTTGCCTCCTACTATAGTTCTTGGTATTGTATGTAATACATTTGTTGAATGAATAAGCCTAATCTTTTATTAAGCTTCCTTAGGCATTGATTGTACTCATGGTCTCTTTTAAAAGAATAAGCACTGTGATAAATGCTAATTAAAGTGTTAGGTTAAAAAATGCTTTACTGTATCAAAATTGTTGTGAAAATCAAATAACATTTGTAAAATGCTTAGCACAGTACCCAGCACATAAAAATACTTAATAAATGCATGTTCCCCTTCCCTACTTGCTCCTTAAAGATGCTAAAGAAATGTATTGAAATTCTAATCCTTTTTCCCCTCTTTTTTTCCCTCTCTCCCTTTTTACAATAATATCACACAGTTCTAACATCCAAGAAATTTTAGTTTCCAGCCCCAATTCTGCTACAGATTCCTCAGGGGATACAACTCGAATATTCTCTGATTTAGTTTTCCTGCCTATATAATGGATGTAATAATACTTTACATCCCATTTGGAGCATTAATTAGTATTTGCAAAGCGTATTGAAGATGAAGAGTGCGAAAACACCCAAGTATTAAAGAAAAATTGCTTGAATTTGAAACCATTTTCTTGAAATTTTTTTTTCTCCCAGAAATTTCAACAGCCTGTTCACCTGGCAAGGGATCATAGATGTGAAATATCTCCTACATTTATCATTCGATGTTTGAAAAATCTCAGCAAAGAAAGCTCATGTCTTACAGTTTGTCCTGCACTTAGTAAATCACATAAAAGTCATTGGGAGGCACGAATTCGGGGATGGTAGCCGTCTTTTCCTCCAAAGCCAATGCATATAGTAATTAATCTTTTGTTTACTTGAAACTTTCACATTCAAAATGTTTAATTTTCACATCCAAACTCCCTGCTCTTTTGTGCATTGAATAGTGGTACTGTAGTCCTAATTGTTCAGCTGAAGGATTTGAAGCCTAAAGGCATCTTTTGAATACTGCTGTTTTTCTCACCACTCTCCCCCCCTCCCCATTTTGTCTTCTTCTAATAAAGTCCTTGTGAAAAGCTGATTTCAAATTTTCACAGGTTTTGGACTCACTATTGTGGGAGGTGGTCTCTGTCTTGTTCCCCTGTTTTCTTTACAATGTATTCTCTGTGTTTGGACAACCATAGTTTAGTTACATTCTACCCAAGACTCCCACTGGCAAAGATTTCCTTTTGCAACCAATCCTTTCACTCCAGGTTTTAAAAAAAAAGTGAGAGAGGGAGAGAGAGGGAGATATGGAGAAAAAGAAAGAAATCCCTCCTCTTCAAACAGCTGTCAGCCCACACAGCGAGAATTTACAAGGGAATATCTGAAGCTTTTATTTAACTTCACTTTCACGTATTTCCAGCTGATTTCATTTTGGTCATGTTGCCTTAATTAAGTTTTGCCATCTAAGGAAACAGAAAATATCGTGTTAATGTTCTTTTTTGAATAATTGTAACAACTTGAGGAAACTAGGTGCCTTCTTCCCTTTGTGCTGCTGGATCTGGATTGTGCTAGTTGGTCTGTCATTGCAGTGACTTCATCTGCTAGTTTCCATTTAGCTAAATTTTAACTTCTTGTTTAGACTTTGCCAATGTTCCATCTTGCCTGGGACTTTACTTATGCCAGTCCATTAAGTAGCTACATTAATAACCTACTCTGGTCCTCAGCTATGCTGGTGCTCTTACTGGTATCTAATTTCAAAGGAGATGGGATTTCTCCTGAGCTCTGTAGAAGACCTTCACTTTAGAATCCATGCCTTATGATGATGAAGTATGTTGATAATTCCACGGGGAAAGGGCCTTCTGACGGCCCAACAAATAGAAGTTTGTTGGATTCAATCAGCTTCCAAATTTTCCTTGCTTTTATCTCTTTCATTTTGACTGTTATCACTGATGAAGTAACAGTGAAGTTGACTATGAATCCCAGTGACCTAAAAAAAAGAGAGGGAGAAGGGAAAAGAGAGGGGAGGAGAGAGGGAGGGAAGGAAGGAGAGAGAAAGAAAGAGGGAGAGACACAGAGATAGAGAGACAGAGACAGGGACAGAGACAGACAGAGACAGAGGAGAGAGAGAAATGAGTCTTGGCTTAATTTCTTAAGCACAATCCATGGCTTCTAAAAAGTATAATGCTGATTGAGGTCTCTGTATCTAGTTTCTCTCTGTTGCAATCCTGTGTACTATTGCCAAATGAAATTTTAATCCCATCACTGCCTAGCTCAAGAATTTATAATAGCTCCTTGTTGCTTATTGCCTTATTCCTGTCATTCAAGACCTTCAATAATAATAACTACAAAGCAACAACAACAATAATAGCTAGTACTTATGTAGTGTTTTAAGATTTAAAAAAAACCTTTTAAAATTATTTTATTTTATTCTCACAAAAGCCTTGGTGAGTAGGTCCTATTATTATCATTTCCATTTTCCTGATGAAGACACTGAGACAGAGATTAAGTGGTTTGCCAAGGATCACACAGCAAGTTTCTAAAGCAGAGTGTAGTATAGTATCCTAGTGGTTTCCCATTTTGAACTCTCCCCTATCTTCTTCTTATGCCCTCATTACATTTCCCTCATTCTATTCTTTTTTTTTTAACCTACAATACCCTCCTAGTTTCTCTCTGATAATTCAAATTTACCAATCTTCCAAGTACTGGAGTACAAATTCTACTTTAACCATTAAGTCTTTCATGAAGCCTTTGGTGACTACTGGACACCATATCGAAACCTTATTCCTTTGCATTCCCACAGTATTCCTTGCTCACTGTACAGTCTGGAGTTTTGTATTATCCTTATTTTAATTGTTTTTCACCCTTCTTCCTTCAATCAAATTTTAAATCCTCTGAAAGCAGGACCAGGCTGAAAGCAGCTTATTTTGTCTGCCTGAAATGCTGCTAGGTTGGTTATAGAATACTTAGAAATTAATCAATCAACAAGCATTTACTAGATACTTAATAATATGCCCGTACCAGGATAGGCACTTAGGACACAGAGACCAACATGAAATAATCCCCTGCCCTAAAGCAGCTTGTATTCTATAAAGGAGAAGAAAACTAGCAAATCACTACATAATATATTTAGAATAATATAAAGAGAGCTACATAAATAAACAAAAGTTAGAGAGGACATGAGCAGTTGATAAAGTTGACTCCTAATTCTATCATTTGCAATTGAATTCTGGTAGTTCTTGAAGACTTATAGGAAAAAAAATCTATACCCAATTCTTCCAGTTCATCAGTTATTCACTGTCCAAATTTCTATAATGCATTTTTGCGCCCAGTTAAACCACCAGTTAACTCCCTATTTCCGAATCCACTAGCCTACTCTTAGTCCTCATTTTACTCTGTGGACCCTATATTCCTTCTCTCTCTCTCTCCCTCTCTCTCTCTCTCTCTCTCTCTTTCTCTCTCTCTCTCTCTCTCTCTCTCTCTTTCACTCACTCTCTCTTTCTCTCTTTCTCTCTCTCTCTTTTTGATTTTTTTATTAAAAGCTTTTTATTTACAAAACATATGAGTGATTTTTCTACAATGACATTTGCAAAACTTTTTTTTGTTCCAAGATTTTCCCTTCCTTCCCCCCATCCCCCACCCCTAGAAGACAGGTAATCTAATACATGCAAAATATGTTAATTTTATTATTAATAATTATTAATTTATATTAATAAATATAATAAAAATAATATATTTATTTATATATGTTATATATAATATAATTATATATAATAATATATAATAAATAAAATAAAAAATAATTATTAATAATTAACATTATTAACAGGTTAATATTACCTATATTCCTTCTCAATATTTTTTCTTTTCTTGTCTCCCAAAATACCTCAGGAAATCCTTAACTAGAATATTCTTCCCTCTCCTTTCCATAAATCACTGTTGAAATCCTAGCCATCCTTCTAGAAACTGCTAAAATATCACTTCCCTCTAAAACCTTCTTTTCTTTAAATTTTGTATACACTTACATTTATCATATTCTATTTTGTATTATTATTATTAGCTTATGAGTACTATTTCACTCTCTCTTTTCCCCTCTCTCCCTGCTGATAGCTCTTTGAGGGCAGGAACCATTTCTTATTTATCTTTGCCGTCATCCCAGCAGCTGACATAATGCTTTGCACATATTTTTAATATCCATAATTATATCTGAACATTTACTTCACCATTTTGGGTCACAACTCTTTTATGCCTTAATAAGTGGTCCTGAAGAGTTGCCATGGTCCACTAAAAGTCGTTGTGTAGTGACCAACCTTTTGCTAATGATCTAGTTCAAAGTTAGGCACTTAAGTGTGGAATTGAATTTGTGAATTTTTTTAGGCAGGGTTGCACTTATCCTATTCCAGAAAGTTGTTTGTAACTCTTTTAAAAAACTTCCATGGAGTTAAGATATTTTTGCTTTTTTTTTTCTTCCTTGAGAGAAGAGATGAAGAGATGAACATAGGGGAAAAGTCTTAGAAAAAGTATTTCTACATGGTTCGAGTATCTCTGTGAAGGGGTGAAACTATTTCTTTTTTCTGAACTATGGTGTAGGAGAGAGGTTTTGTTTCAGTGTTGGTTTTTACCACTGGGTGTCCTGGAGTCTCTGTGTAAATCATTCATCCATTTGGACTTTCAGTTTCTTATTTATAAAACAGAGGCCATTCTAAGAATGTGAACACTTGACTTATACCTTACAGCAATATTTTCCCAATTAATGGATTGTTGGGGTAGAATCTTTTGTTACTGTCATAGGATCATTATTTAGAGGTAGAAGAGACCTAAATCTAATCTAAATCTAATCAAACCTCTTCACTTTCAAGATGAGGGAATAGGTTCTGGGAATTCTCTCTGAAGGTCCTCAACCCTATTTCTCTGGTTTTCTTGGAGATCCAAGTAAAATCTTAACTTCTACAGAAAACCCTTCCTGAATTCCATTTAATTCCAATTCATTCCTGATTTTAATTATTCCCTATTTATATTGTATCTTGCTGGTTTGTATATATATTTCTTTGCATGATTTCTCCCTCATTAGTCTTAGCACTCCAAGAGCATAAGCCTATCCTCAGAGTCAATGTCATGGTGTCCTCATATCTGTCATTAAATTTTGCCAAATTAAAAAAATGCAATTTGATTACTGAAAATAACCTCTCTTTTGGATGTGGTGGTCAGGGAGCAGGTCCTTTATGGCACAGAAGATCTCTGAGCATTAGCTTTCCTATTTGTAAAAGGAAAGAATAGGACTAGATAAAATCCAAGGTAACTTCTGGCCCTAAAACTCTTTAATCCAGGATTACCCACTACCTAGTACATCTCTGCTAACTTCATAAGCTCATTTTGAGCAAAGTGCCTCACAAACCTTAAAGTGCTATATAAATGCTATTTCAATATTTGAATGACCTGGAATTCCATTGATACAACTAGGTCATGCAATGAATGAACAGAATGCTGGACCTAATGTCAGGAAAACCTGAGTTCAAATCCAGCTCCAAGTACTTATCAGCTATGTGATCCTGGATAAATCAGTTAACCTCTGTCTACTTCAGTTTCCTTTACTCTATAATAATAGCACCTACTTTCTTGGTTGATATTAGGATCAAATGAAATAATATTTCTAAAGTACTTAGCATGGAGCCTAGCACATAGTAGGCACTTAATAAATGATTATTCCTTTCTTTGCTATCCACCCTTCTCTCTTCTGACGCTACATATAGCTTTTCTCTGACTTGTTTTAATTTCAGCTTCAGAGGGAAGAATCACAAACAATGATGAATTGAAGTGGTCAAGAGCCAGATTTAGGGTTTTTGTGAGGAAAAACTTAATAACAATTAAAATTGACTAAAAGTAGAATGGGTAACCTCAAGAGGTCATGTGTTCCTCCTCCCTTGGAGGTCTTAAAAACAAACCTGGCTGATCACTTTACAGTGGGTTGTAGCAAGGATTCTTTTTCAGAGGGTATGGTTTGGTTAGATGGCCATTGAGTTCTCTTACAACCCTGAAATCATGAGATTCTGTGACTTTAGAGTTGTGACTAAAAAATTCACCTTGAAACTAAGCTGCTAAGGAGTCTCCATGGATTACCCCAAGGTTGTTTCTCTATTGCCATACACAGAGTCAGTTATAGGTCCCTACTGGAAGATTTTCCAAGTGGTAGAATCTGCCAAAGCCTCTGATATGGTCTCAGAGCCTCCAGGACCTGAGGGTCACTTCCATTCCAGTTTGAAGCATTATGGCAGGACTTCTGGTGGAGGTGTATGAATGTAAATTATTGTTATTCATTATTGCAATTATTCTTAGGTTTCTAAGGCTATAGCATACTTCTCCCATGTATTTTACTCATGCCATCCCCCTTTTTTTCCTCAAAGTGCTATATAGGATAATTAAAATGAGGTCATTGAGATTTTGGGTTGGATGGGGGACCTTCATTAAAGCCTTTCTTTGTTCATTATGTGATAAGGTGGTATCTTTCATCTAGTTCATGTGTGCCAAATATCATCTAGTATAAGGGTCACCTCTCAAAGGAGATTTCTGAGCAGGCCTGCATCTTTGGAAAATCTGGATCTGCAGATTTCTTTTTGTAGTCTGAGCAGAGCTTGGGAAGGTTTGTAAAGGGAACATAGTGTTTTCTGGCCCCACAGCCTATTCTGAATTTCAGAGTGTCTAGGCTGTTGGGATGTTGCTGGAAGATCAGGTAGCCTTTCAAACTAGAGGAGCATCTTTAAGGAAAGGGAGAGATGACAAAGTTATTTCCCTCATTGTTCTTACCTGATTTTTCTCTAGCTCCTGCTTTCTTTATTCTGAGAATATAAGGAAGCTGGGTATTAAGATGGCTTCTAAAGGCATCAGTACTAATGGAAATTTTCCTTATATCACATGCAAAGCGTAGTTTTAAATAAACTATTTTTTATTAATTTATTTTATGAACTCCTTTTTTTTTGCAAAGGATTCCTTTGATGTAGGATGTGCTAATCATACCCCCAGGCCCTAAAGCACATCCAAATATCTCTAATTCCCCAGTGGTATGATTTTATCGCATAATATTAACAACTCTCCAGAGTGCCTTTACAGCTATAAATAAATCAATGGTTTAATCCAAATACTTTGATCTTCAGATACTACTAGTTTATGGTAGGAAGCCTTGGCTGTGAAGAGTTCTAAGAGACATTTCTTCTCAGAATGGTTTTTTCATGAGCTGAATAGGACCTTAGAGCTCATCTGGCTTAACCTCCTTATTTAGGATGAGGAAATAGAGATCAAGAGATGACTTGTTAAGCAGCCATTTTAATGTTATCAACTATTCCTTTGATTTGATTTATAAAACAGACTGATAACCATTTGCTAATGCTACTTTTCTCAATAGAGATACATGTTGACTTTTATTAAATTCCATCTGTAGGATCTTTCTTTGTCTTTAAAGTAGATTAAATGGTCATTTGTACCATCAGGAATGCCTATTTTACCCAAAGGGGTAAAATAAATTACTTTTCACTGTTGTGCCCAATTTACATTTATTGTTCTATAAAATGTCATTTATATCAATTGGGTGATAGGAATTTGGGGGTCACTTGGGATCTGTGCAGATTAACATTTTATATCATATTAATGAGGTGCTAATTGCTCCAGAAACCTTTTGTGTGGGTGTGTGCATGAAAACTGAGCCAGCCTTCTCTGAATACTCATGTAACAAGTCTTTATAGCCCTTCTGTTATAGCCAGAGTAATTAGTAGTGATCCCCTCATTGAGGAACATGTTTTACTGTCCCCTAACTTCTGTCGGCTGGGACTTCTGCAGCTCAGAACAGCTCTTTTTGCCTCATAAAGAAAAGGTCATTGGAAGAGTATTGCCCTCTTTCCCCCTTCTTCCCTTGAAGAGTTCCTACTCATCCTTTAAAACTGAACCCACAAGGCATCTCCTCTATGAAACCTTTTTAAATTCCTTGCTGTTTGGTGATGATATACCTTGCTAGGATTCACAGTGAGCCCTGTATCTCTCTAATGCACTTATAATGGGATATATTATGTCACAGCCATTATTGTGTCTTTCTCTAAAAAAGTCCTGATCCCATGAATTCCTCCTTATGTTATGAAGGTGACCTTAGAGTCCTGAATGCTGTACTTGGGGTCATCAAGCTCTGACAGGTTTTGCTAAGTCTCTAAACTGGAAATAGCTTTGATTATTGATCTAGTGATGCATTATATGTAGTGACTGAGGACCAGTTTAGCTAAGTATAGAGAGACACATTGCAAAGTCTTGTTGTGATCAGTTTTTTTTTGTTGTTGTTGTTGAGGCAATTGGGGTTAAGTGACTTACCCAGGGTCACACAGCTAGGAAGTGTTAAGTGTCTGAGACCGGATTTGAACTCAGGTCCTCCTGACTTTAGGGCTGGTGCTCTATCCACTGCACCACTTAGCTGCCCCGTGATCAGCTTTTAGCCAGAGACTCTTTGAATATCACCTATGAAATTCCATAGTAAAGTATTATGAAATTTCCTATATCTGAGTCCACCTAAAGGCAAAAACCCTAGGAATTAAGTGCTTTTATCTCTATTTTACAGATGACGAAACTGAAGGTGGTCCAAAGTCTTCTGTAAGATCACCCAGCTAGTAAGGTGGATCTGAACTCTTTTTCCTGATTCTAAGTCTAATAGTCTACCCATCATAGCCACCTAGCTACCTTGGTTTTCTCACCTGTTAAATGAAGGAAGTGGATTGGATAACCTCTAGGTTCCTTCCATATTTAAATAAATGATTTATGATCTTAATATACAAATTGAATTTTTGTAAATGGAGTTTTTCCAGAGCCCTATATACTTAAAGACTTGATACCAAACATGGACTTTATGGAAGCCCATGTTTAATTCAATAAAGACTAATTATTCCTATTGCTATTGCTGCTATGGATGTTACTATTATTATTAACAATAACAATTGCTACCACAGTATACTAATTATATCAGGTTAGACTGGATGACCTCATAAGCCCTTTTTGGTTCTAAACATATGGACCCATTCAAGCATCTACTATGTACACTGATGATTTTATTAATTTCTTAATTGGGGAGTTAACAATGCACTAGAATAAACCAGCCCTAGAGGGGTTTGAGGCCCAGAGCCAACCCTAGAAGCCCATGTGGTTGTATAAATTTGGGATCAGCATCACCAGCTGTGTAAGCTTTTAATACAGACAATAATAGTCTGCATAGTGGGTAGCAGAAGTCTGCAGATGTGGCTGCCTTCAAGTCTCAATAAATGTTGGCTCAACTGAAACTGTCCTTTTGGAAGTAGATATATAAGTAGAAAAGACTAAGCCAAAAGTGAGGGATAACATATGGACCACCCAAATGCCATACCAGTGTCCAGAGGTGGCTCTCCAGTATGCTGGAAAGGTCCTTTATGGAGGGTTTTCAGATATAAATCTGATTCTGATTTAAATCTAATTCTGATTAATATCCGAAAATCTTCTATAAAGGACCTTCCCAACATGCTGGAGAGCCACCTCTGGACACTGGTATGGCATTTAGGTTATAATCTGGTAGAGAATACCCACATGGATAAGATTAAATGAAATATGGAGATTTCTTATACTATTACAAAGAAGGTTTATATCAATTACCCATATATTTGATTCAGCAGTCAACTCTGTGGGAATAAAAACTTTTGACTGTAAACAACTTTACTGTCTGTGACATTGAAACAAAAGTATGTTTCTAGTTACAACATGAGAGGGAAAATAGAGCTTTTATCTAGAAAGTTCCAATTCTACATATTAACCTCAATTACCTTTGTATTTTACTTCACTATCCAATATTTTGATAGGTAAACATAACCTCTGATGCCCACAGTCTTCCTGTGTGCATCGCGTGGTTATTGAGTGGATGCTATTTCATTGATTTTCCTCCAAAGTGTTCAGAAAAATAAGAAGTATAGGTAATGAACTAATATTATAGTAAATGATATATATTCTCTTGTCCTGGGCTCATGGACATGGGGTGGGAGCAGAGCTGGAGTGCATTGCAAACATCCATGCATTTAATATTACATTTATGATATGGCAGTCCTCAGTGGTGCTATTCTTTAAGCCATCCCCAGCTGTGGGCAGCAGATGCTCTCTCCAGAAGTGAGGCTATGTAGGGAAGAGAGTGGAAATAGTGGGATAATAACAAGAAATCCTGGAAAAGAGGGGAGAAAAAAGGCTTTTCCCATATATCTTACATATTTCTCCTTTCAATTTTGAACAGCAATAAGTCTTCAAACAAATAGAACTATCTAAAAGTGCTTCAGAGGGTAGTGAGTTCTCCCATCATTTGAAGTTTTAAAGCAGAGTATATTTTTCTTTGTCGGTGATGTTTTAGGAGGAATTCTTGGTCAGGTATGTCTTTCTTTATATCTTTAGCACTTAACGCAGTTCCTGGAATATAGTGGGTACTTAATAAATATTTATTTGTTGACTTGACTTGACCATTCACTATGCCATATTGTCTCTCATAGAGCTAGTGTACTACTCTCTATATGATGGGAATCCAGCACATGCTGAGTCCTTGATGATTGGATAATAAAGCAAAAGTGTGGCCAACACCAACATACTGGTCAGTGGTGTTACTGGAGTCCAGGGCTACTTATCTTCCCTAAGCCCTCTAGCAATATATGATTGAGCTTTGGGAACTGTGAAATTCACCATCGCTATCATTGATTCATTCAACAAATCCAACATTCCCAATTTCCAGGTACTTCACTTAGTATAGTGCTTGACACATGGCAGACACTTAATAAATGCTTATTGATTGACAATGTCAAGATGAAATTAGATAGTATCCTTGTCCTTAAGAAGCTCACATTCCAGGGGACATAACATGGAGACATACATACATACCATAAACTGGAGTGTTGTAAGTTAATTGGACAAATACCAATTCCTTTGCCTTACTTATGGGATTCTCCTCAGTCTGGTTCCTATTTATCTTTTTCAGCCTTTTTAATTTTTTTTTTTTACACAATTTTCTTTGAGTTACTCTATTTTTCAGTCAAGTGGAACTAGTAACTTTTAATAATAATCATTTATGTAACTATAGATTTACAAGATGATTTACATTTGTTATCTCATTTGATCTCTACAGAAGATTTTTTTTTATTATCCTCATTGTTTTTATTATCCTCATTTTACAGATGACAAAACCAAGACTAGTGAGTTGCTTAGGTGACTCACACTGCTAATAAATGTTAGAGGCAATATACCTATTCATTGGACCATCTCCATGCCTGATCTCATCCTTTACTCTCCCACATCCATGTCTGTCTACCTTTTTCATTCCAGGAAAGTGTGTTCTCCTCATTTCTACCTGCTGAAATCCTTTTTCACTGAGGCTAAGTTCAAGAGTCATATTCTTCAGGAAGACTTTATTGATTCCTTCAGATGAAAAATGCCTCCTTCCTCAAATTTTCTGAGAGTGCTTTGGACTTTTCTGTTGTTGTTTAATCATTTTAATTATGTTCAACTCTTTGTGACCCCGTTTGGGGTTTTCTTGGTAGAGAAACTAGAATGGTTTGTCATTTCCTTCTCCAGCTTATTTTACAGAGGAGAAAACTGAGGCAAACAGGGTTAAGTGACTTTCCCAGGGTCATACAACTAGTAAGTGTCTAAGGTTGAATTTGAACTCAAATCTTCCTAACTCCGGGTCAGGTACTCTATCCACTGTGCCACCTAGCAGCTCATAGGCCTCTCTACCCTTTATCAGATTTATTTGTATCAGTGCTCTATTTCCTTCTGACAAATTACAGAATTTTTGAAGACAGGGACTCTTGTATTTTTGAATTTCACCTTATGAGTTCCTTGCTTATGAACACAAAAAGAATCTCTGATATTATAAACATAAGGAATCACTGATGTGAGAAGAATCTCCACCATTACAGATCCCAAGGAGACTGGTGAATTGCCCCAGGCACAAAAGATTAAGTGACTTGTTCAGATTACCTAATTCGTAGGTATAGAGACAAACCCTAAATAATCAATGTTTTTGATTCTGGAGAAGTAAAAAATAAAATGCTAGGAAGGATTCAAAGAGGAGGAGATCACTTTCAGTCAAGGGAGATTTAAAGGAATTGGTGTCTCCCTATAGAATGTGTGTGCATCTTAAGATAGGGGCTACATTTTCCTTTTTCTGTATCCCCACCACCTAGCACATAGCAGGCATTTAATAAATAGTTCCCCTTTTACTGCTCATAATCTAATGGGGAAGACAACATGAAACCAACTTTATACAAATAAGATAAATAGGAAATAATAAACAGAGAGAAGGTACTAAAATTAAGAGAGATTGGGAAAGGCTTCTGTTAGAAGGTGGGATTTAAGTTAGAGTTTGAAAGCAAGCCAGGGAAGCCAGGAGGCAGAGATGAGGAAGGAGAATATTCCAAGCATGGGGGACAGCCAGTGAAAATGCCTCCTTCATGCTGTTATTTTTACAGCTTCCATTTCTATATTACTCTAAGGTTTGCAAAAGGCTTTTATCAAAACAGTTCTGTGATTTGGGTACTTTGAGTACTGATTATTAATTCTCATTATTTATAGGGAAGTAACCAAGAATAGGAAAATTGAAATGACTCAAAAATAAGGGGCAGAACTAGTGTTAGACACTTGCAGGAGGATTTATTCCAACTCGATTCTCCATAATGGAAATTTAGAGAGAAGTTGGGACCCTGGAGATAGTTTAGAGGCAAAGGATCTCCATTCAAATCCTTTCTACCAGTGTATTGTTGGGTAAGTCATTTCAGTCTACTGAAGTTCATCCCCTATAAAATGGGAATAGTCATACAGTTCTTAATTTATAGAACTATTATAAGCTCTTAATAAACCTTATAGTCATACCCAAATGACCAAATTATAAAAAATTACAGCATAAAATTAATGTTAGTTTATCATCTATAAAATGAGATTTCATTAAATGGCCTCTAAGTTCCATTCCATTTCTAACAGGATACTAGGATACTAGGAAAATTGTGGATGCAATTTTTTTTTTTGATGTTAATATAGGGACTTAGTTATTTCTCAGAATTCCACTTTCCAGTAGGATGCAATCTCTTTGAGGACAGGTTGTATTTCATTTTTTGTCTTTGTATTGCTAGCATTTAGCACAGGGGGCATATGAGAGAAATAGGTAGAAATGAGAGGAAATGGGGAGAGAGGGGTAAGAGAGAGTGAGAAGTTGAGGATGACCAGTCATCACTGTGAGCCTGGATGATGTGGGTGCTTCTGGTGGTGGTGGTGCCCTTAATAGTAATAACAAAGTTAGGAAAAGGGCAGGGTTTGGGGAGAAAGATAATGAGTTCAGTTTTAGACTTTTTGAATTTAAATTATCTGCAGTCTATCCAACTTGAGCTGTTTAATAGGCAGTTGGAGATAGGAGACTGGGAGCCTGGAGAGAGTTTAGGGTTATAGAAATAGATCTAAGAATCATCTGCATATCAATGATAATTGGATCCCTGAGAATTAATATCACCAAGCAAAATAGTGAGAGAGAAGAATGCATCTACAATCAAACAGGCTTACTTGCATTTGGTAACCTGAGCTCACCTGGTGTGATATTCTCTAGTACTATCTTTCATCCCTATTAACATTATTAGATTAGCATTATGAGTAATCTCATTTTGTAGGGGAAGGAAACTAGAGTGATTGACTTAAATTCTCCCAGTAAGTCAGTAAGGAAGTTATACCCTGGAGACCTGACTGGGTTCATTGTTCTTTTCATTAGGCAAAACTGTCTGAACTTCTGATTATGTCTCACTTGAGATTGACAGAGGAATGAAATTGAGGTGGATGGAAGAGACCTATAACTATTCTACCTGAACCGCTAATGAACCTTTTAAACATTCCCCAATGGAGAAAAAAAAAATTGTTGGTTTCCTATCACACTATATCCTGGCCCCACAGGTATGAATGGTACTTAACCAATCTTTGCATTATAACATGGGGAGGATGGTAGAGCTATGATCAGAGAGGGGCCTGAAAAAAAAGGAATCTTTTAAAAAATAGCATAGATGTATTTTTACACATAGCAATTGGTTAAGGAGTCCTTTATTATTTTATTATATTATTATTTTTTTCTGGGGATCTAAAATTCAAAACTAGGCACTGCCAGGTACCATGAACACTATGCCCATTTCTATAAAGTTTGGAGAATACCTGCTCTGAATGTCCCCAGTGACTATCTAACTTTTAAAATCTTATTATTGAATATATTTTAATATATTTATAGATAATATATTATAAACATATATAAACTATGTATATGTGTATATGTATATATGTATACACACATATACATGTACACATATTCCTGAATTTCAAACCTTCATAATGACATTTTTTTGACTAACAGAAGGAGGCTTGCTTAAGATTAACTGTCCTTATAATAATAGAAAAGATGAATGAATGGTATCAATGCACTATTCCTGAATATTCCTTTGTAGCTGTTGTTTCATATTTACCTGGCTCTTATTTCTTAACAAGAGATCACTGGCAGAGGAAATTTGAACTCATTTTCAGAACACAGAGACCCCTCTGTTCTAGTTTAGACACTGGACTTGAATGTGGAGACTGAAAGTTCATTTTTCAGCAGCCCATCTTCTTTTATTAATTAATTAAATTTTATTTTTTGTGGTAAAGAAAGGAGGAAATAAAATTGCTGTCTAAAAGATGGCCTCTACTTTTAAATCAGCTGCTTGCATCTGTCACTGACTTGCACACCCCTTGCTAAATATTTTCCTGTTTGTGGAAGCATGTTGAAAGGATTTCATAAGAGTGCTGGCCATCTCTCTTGTGGCCTTTCCTATATTTTATTGTCTGCTCTTACTGATAAGAGATGTCTATGTAATGGGGTTGGGGGTAAAGAGGAGGTGGTGAAGCCACAGGAGAGGACGAGTCAGAGAAGGCTCAAACTACAGAACACTTTTCTTCTTTGAATAATCTGCTGGGTTTGCTCATCAGTGTACTTTTTCACCTCAGACTTTTGCTTTTGGTACCTCTTTATAGCACCAACTCTTTAGTTCTGCCTTTACAAGGTCATGGCTGAGCTTCTATGTCTTAGAATTCTTAATTTCTTTCAAAATTCAGTTTAAATACCATTTTCTATATGGAAATCCCTATTATTACTAATAATGAACTCTTCTCCCTTTCCCTTCGTGACTCCTACCAAATGATCACATTATTCAAATTCATACTTGTATATTTTCATTGGGTTGGACCATATTTTCCATAATTACAATTTTGAATAGTATGAATTGGAATACAAGTGACTTAGCTTCACATGAAGTCTTTCCTATGCCCACTACCTCCCTAATATCCCTTTCTCCTTAATTTATCTATTATTTATTTATATAATACTACATTTATGTATATGCATACTCTCCGGGCTCATTGAATGTAAGCTTCCTGAGGGCAGGGCCTGTTTCATTTTGGCTTTTAGGTCCCGACCTGGTCCAAATTAGGCATTTAATAGATGCTTGTTGATTGATCATTTCTAGGATCTATATAACATCCTTTGTTTGACTTTCAAAGTGCTTGATAAACTCCTACCCAAACCCCACCTTTCCAGTCTTCTCATATCTTATTCTCCCTCATGCAGTCTTTGATACAGATAATGCTCATTTCTTTGTTGTTTCTTACATAAGATATTCCAACTCCTGACTTTGGGCATTTTTGTTTTTTGTCCCCCATGCCTGGAATTCTCTCCCTTCTCATTTCCACCTATGTCTCCCCTGGTATCTTTCATTGAATTGAATTATGGCAAGATACTTCATATCTTTGAGCTCCAATTTCCCTGTCTGTAACATGGAGACAATAAAACATTTAGGTTTCCATCCTCCCAGAGTTGCTGTGAAGATCAAATAAGAGTGCATGTTAAATGCAACCATTCAAGCATTGCTGAAATGTCAGTTATCATCAGTCAATCCCACCGTCTGCAAGAAGCCTTTCCCATTCTCTTCAATCTTAGTGCCTTCCCTCTGAGATTAAGCCCAATTTATCCTGAATTTAGCTTATTTGTACAGAGTTGTTTGCAGATTGTCTCCCTGAGAGACTGAGCTCCTTTGAGAACAGGATTTTTTTGGCTTTTCTTTGTCTCCTCAAGGCTTAGCACACGCCTGGCACATAGTAGGGGCTTAATAAATGGTTATTGAGTGACAGATGATAACTGATATTTCAGTATTGCCTGAAGGTTTACATTTACATACACCATCTTATTTGATTACTACATCAACTCTGAGGGTATGAAAATGATGTGTTATTATCTCAATTTTACTGAGAGGAGTGAAGTTTCTCAACCATAATTCAATTTAGCTCAGTATTTATCCAATACCTACTGTGTATAAGACACTGTGAAAGGCTCTGGATACAAAGACAAAATGAAAAACTGACCCTGATCTTAGAAAATCTCCTACTTATAACTAGGACAGAGATGAAATTTGAACCTAAGCCTAAGAACCATGTTTGCTTCTCATTGGAAACATAAAGGGGTAGGGGCAAAGGGGCGAGGAGAGGAAGGGGAATAAGCATTTACATAATACTAATTTATCTTCCAAGCACTGTCCTAAGGTACTTGACAAATCTTATTTCATTTGAACTTCACAACTCTGTGAGGTAAGTGCTATTATTATCCCTCTTTTACATTTGAGTAAACTAAGGCAGACAGATTAAGTGACCTGCCCCAAATTTGAACTCCAAACATCCTGACTCCAAGCCTAGAGCTCCATCCATTGAACGATCTAGCTGCCAAAGTTAGAATACAGGATATAACTTCTGCTCTGTGTCACAAGACTTAGGGGCATTCACAGTACTTATATGTCTTTAGCAGCCTATAGATAACAGAAACTTAACCCCCAGTTCTCAAAAGCCATTAATTAAAATGGGAAACTGTCTGCATGTCTTGGGTCTCCTTCCCAATATGGGTCTTTGAGCTCTCTCCTCACAAGAAATGCTTTGTGCACTTGGGAATTTGTTGTCCCGGTCCTAGATACAAATATTAGCCTCTCATCACTAATACTTACTGAGCAGGGACCCTTCTAGGGCAAACCACTTATCCCTTTCATTTCCTTTTTTGGCTTCTAGTACCTCACCGTAGCTGTGGGACTTACCTTCATGGGGAATTTATAAGATCATTGCTGGACTTCTTGACACCCCTGATGTTTCTAAGGCTGTACCTTATGGGACTGTTCCTTGGGGATTCAGTGAAGTCTTTACTAATAGTCGTACTCCTGAAACAATCTCAGACTACAGAGACAGAGAAAAGCAGAATGTGATTCCCCTTAGGAAATTCTTGGATGCTCAAATGGCAGCTGCTGGGATTGGTTCTGCAGTATCTCTTTAGAAAATACTGAAGGGAAACTGGAAACCCTTTGTTATACAGGCTCATATGTGCAACCATTTTCAGGCTGGCTTGTTAAATGGCTGTGTGTGCTCTTCACATCACCAGAAATGTTTCTGTGCGTCTTGAAGTTATATCTGAGCCTTTTCCTTTCTCCTGCCGTCTGTTCCGTTTTATCCTGTGATGTCTGCAGATTCCTGGAGGACTTTCTCATTGGAGAGGCTTGCTCTTAGAATGCCCCAGGGATAATTCCTGAAGTCTGTCTTCATCTTCCCCTGCTCTTTTCCTTGTTTGGTGCATAATGAATTTTTTCTTGGCTGTTCAAGGGCCACTGTTAAAGTCTGACGCTTAATGTTGTTTTTGCTATGTGAGACCAGAAGACTCAGTAGTAGCAGTTAGTGTTCATAACCACCCTGAGAAATTAAAGGTAAAGGCAGCCAAAAGATCTCCAAGGCTAAGATTGTCAGAAGATTTTCCTACGAGGGGTGGGAGAATAAAAGGTCAATTCATCTTTGAAACTAGAGATGATATTCATTGGAAAGACCAATGGTAATAAATTTGGTAGGGTCATAAATTGTTATTATTGTTATTACATTATTAAAAGAGAGGGAGTCTGGCATCATAGGAAAACATGAGTTCTAGTTTTAACCCTACATATGTTGACTGAGAGATTGTCATCATAAATGATAAACATGAATTACATTTTAAGTAGATATAAGTTAGGTTACATAATATATGAGGCCTTAAGACTGTGAGAGTCAGGCCCAGTAATTTTTGATGATTATAATATCTCTATTGCTCCTGTCAGCTAATCAACAAGCATTGATTAATCACTTTATATGTTTTTTTTTAAATCACAGGATTAGCTAAGAAATACAAGAACTAGTATTTGCCCATAAGAAATCTATTTGGAATGAACTAAGCATGATTCTGTGGAATCATTTCATTTGCTGATAAAAATAAGATACTACTTTGCATAATAAAATCACAGATCGATTGTCAGATAGACCTTAGAAGTCATCCAGTCTAATTGAATAAGGACCCCCTCCCCAATGTGACAAGTTTGTAAGTTTGACTTTGCTTGAAGACTTCTACTGAGATTTTCTCTTCCAGTGCAGACCATTTCCCTTTTAGATAGCCAAAATTATGAAGCAATTTTTTATTACATCAAGTCTGAGTATGTCTCTTAGTAATTTTCCCCCAGAGTTCGTAGTTTTGCCCTCTGAAACCAAGCAGAACAAATTGAATCCATTTTGGTATGAATATTTGAAAATACCTGGCATAGCTCTTTGAACTCCATTCTTAAAGAATCCCAGTTCCTAAAAGCAGTTTTCATATGGAATAAGCTGATGGCCCTTCTCTGTTGATTTCCCTTTGTCTGTTCATTATAGCATAGCTTATCATTAAGGATAGATACTAGACTTCTGATTTATTGGTATTCTTCCCTGGTTGCAGAACTACCTTCTTATGAATGTAGATCAGCACTTACTCTAAACTTTCTAATTGTAGTTAAGTGCCACTGAAAGGTTAAGTCATTTGTTCAGGGACACATAGTACATGCCTCAGGCAGACCTTAAATCCAGCATCTTTAATATGAAGCATTTAGATGGTACAGTGGATAGTCTTTTGGACATGGAATTGGAAATATCTGAGTTCAGATCTTGCCTCAAACGTTTATTAGTTCTATGATCCTGGGCAAGTCGTTTAGCAGTTGCCTAACTCAGCTTCCTCAACTATAAAATGAGGATAATAGTAGCATCTGCCTCTCAGGATTATTTTCAGGATAAAAAGATACTATTTGTAAAATCTTAAAGGGCTGTATAAAAGCTAGTTAAGTATTTTCTATTATATACATCAATTGATATAGATATCCACAATTGAAAAGTATCATAAGCATTTGTTATTACCTAGTAGATAAATTGTATGTACACAGGAATACATATGAACATATAGATGCATATATATGATTACATATATATGCATATAGATACACATATACATGCATATAGGGATGTGAAAATATACATATGATGTCTTTGTTCTTAAGGTATATAGAATTTAGTGGGAAAGATGAGGCTTATAAAATGAAAGAGAAAAAAATTTTAGAACCTTATAACAATGCTAAAAATTGTACAAATTGTACATAATTTTAAATTTAATGACAAATTTCCTGGGGAAGATTAGAAAGGAGATGGATCATTATAAGTTAAGTTATCATAAAGATTTAATGGAGGAGATAAGTCTTGAGGGCATTTGAAGAAAGTTTTACCTCTTCCTGGTCCTCCAGCACCTTTAGCCCTCCATGCCCATTGTCGGTTTCCCCAGCTACTATGCTTCTGCCTTTGTTTATTTTGCTTCCCCTTCTTGGTAACTGTGATTTAGCTTCATGCTGTCATACTACACGCTAAATAGCTTGGTACCCACAAAAGAATTGGCAGGAGCTTTCCCTAGTGCCAAGTATATAGGGTCAGCCCAGAGAATTTGATGGACCTTAGCCCAACGGAATACATCAAAATGCTAATAAATGACCAGCACCTGGATTCAAATTCTCTCTTACAAATTTATTGGTTGTGTGATCTTTATATAAATGTTGTTAAAATATTGCCTGAATCTTTCCTTCTATTCACATACTTTCCTAAGGTCAAAAAGCTGCTCTTCAGTCAATCGACAATCTCCATTTTTCTTTCTTTCAGTCCATCCTTTGGCACCAGGTGCACTCTCTCCCCATATCTCCACAGGCACCCACCTGCACTCGACTTTCTCCCCTGATGCCAAACTATTCTCTCCCACCCTTCCTTCCCATGATCCCATCCTTCTGTTTGAGGGCACAGCTGGGTTCCTGGCACCAGCCATACTTCCCATCTCCTTGGGTGCCTTTCTTTGGGTTTTCCAACCATTGTTGTCACAGGCCCAGGCACACATATGATGTTTCAATGACATGGGTTTCTACTCTGATCAGAGCTGAAAACAATGCAGCTGAGACCCAAGCTGGCTTATAAATTAGCAAAGCCTTATTTTAGCCAGTTGGGCAGGAGCATGCAAATAAAGCTCGTTGGGAGTCTTTGCCACAGTTTTGAGCTTGAGTGTTCTAAGTAAAGTGCTGTGTGTGCATGGGGAGGAGAAAACATCTTTAACACTTTGCCATAACTAAGAGGAAAGCAATTCCCGTTGTCATTGTTGGGTTTCTGCCAGTTTACTCCTACTCTCTTAATAAAAAGGTGGAGGGTGAGGTAGTGGAGGAGAAAGGGGAAGAGGACTTTTGCATTCCTCTGGTATTAATTTCTAATGTAAACATTGCAAATAGGCCCAGGAGGCAAAGTATTTTCAGTGGAAATACAACTGGACCTGATGCAATAGTGTTTTCTCTCATGGCATTTCCACTTTACAATAGAAAAAAAATGTTTCCATGCAGGCAGTTTCAGTTCCAAGTATGGTCTTAACAAGTATTTTGACAAATACCACCAGATCCAAAAATACAGCTACTATGGAAATTTTAGAAAACTTAGACATGTTGAACACATTGAAATATACACACACATATTAGCAAATCATCAATTTAAATTATATTTTCTGTTACATGACCCAATTAGAGGCAGCTCGGTGGTATAGTGGACAGTGCTGGATCTCCTGTCAGGAAGATATGTGTTTAGATCAAATCCTGGTCACTTAGTAACCATGTGACCCAGAGAAAGTCACTTAACTGCTGCCTGCCTCAGTTTCTTTATCTGTAAAATGGGAATGATAATATCATCTACCTATCAGAGTTGTTATATCAAATGAAATAATATTTATATGAGACAGCACATCTTAAAAGTGTTTTATCATGATGCTGATGATAGTATCATCACTGTCTCTCTCACATAATCCTCCATTCCTCCACTCAGGACTTTTTTTGACTGATTGTCTTCTAGGCTTAGAATGTTTGCAAATTTTTTAACTCCCCCTTTTGCTGTTCCTTCATTTTTTAATGACATTTAAAGTTTTACCTCCTGTAAGAGGCTTTTTCCAATCCCCTTTACTTCTCTTCTGAAAATTATTGCTTATTTCCATTGTATATGTTTTGTTTGTAAATCATTATTTGCATGCTTTTTCTACTATTAGCGTATAGGAGCTTCCTTAAGTCACAGATTATATTTCTGCCTTGGTATCCCTAGCATTTATTACATGTTTTCTCTACTATTAGCATATAGGAGCTTCCTTAGATCACAGATTATATTTCTGCCTTTCTTTGTATTTCTAGCACTTAGAACAATGCCTGGTGCAGAGTAAGTTCTGGTTGTTGTTCAATCTCTTCAGTTATGCCTGACTCTTTGGGACTCCATTTGGAGTTTTCTTGGCAAAGATACTAGAGAGGTTTGTCATTTATTTCTCCAGCTCATTTTACACATGAGGTAACTGAGGGAAAAGGAATTTAGTGGCTTGTCCAGGCTCACACAGCTAGGAAGCATTAGAGGCCAGATTTAAACTCGGGGAGATGAACCTTCTTGACTCCACTGCACTACTTAGCAGTCCATCATAAGTGCTTAGTAAATACTTTTTTGACTGCCTCACTATTATGTCACTAGCAATGCTTAAGTAGCTTAATTGGAGGTGCCTGGAGTTCCTGTTTGAGTGTCTAACTTTCAGCACTTTCATTCAGCATCTTGGTGAAACTTGTCTAGAATAAGTGCTAATTACTTCATTCCACTCATCATGAGTTTCACTTTCTGGTCCTAGGGCTGTGGTGTTTTGGTTTCCAGCAAAAGGGGAGGGTGGAGGGAGGATTGGGTTAAAAATGAAACTTATACATGTCCTTGCCACATCTTGACCTTTTGCCATCTGGTCCCAATATTGTGTGCCTAAACTTCTAAAATAAAAGTCCCTGCTTTTGCCTTATTTTTTTTTCTTTTGGGGGGAGTGGTAGTGTGTGTGTGTGTGTGGGTGAATGGGTGGAGTTGAGGCAAATTTTAGAAAGTCAGACTTATCATATGTTTTCCCCTTTGCATAGGAACGTCACTGACTGCCTTATCATCTCATGACATCATTAACCACAAGAGACAAGTGCAAATCATCTATCAGTTTTTAAGATAAGAAGAACTATGGAATTACGTGACCTTCACAGACTCCAAGTTGGGGACTTCCATACCCATCTGAGTTTCTAGAAAAATGACTCAATTCTCTCAAAAAAGTTTTTTTTTCCTACCTATGTTCTAGATAATCTTTCTTTTCTGTATACTAATTTCTGATTGTTTTTACTCTTTTTAGAATTTAAAATTATATCCTAGTATTTGGAGTGCATGTTCTAAGGATTTTTTCAAAGTGATAATTTTTTTTCTTACTAGATTTAATTTCTTTTGTTTTTATGAAGATATCCAACATCCCTGTTTTTCTATTCACATAGCACGCACATAGCTCCTGCTCTTGTTCTGGCTCCCATTGCCTTTTATTTTGGACTACTGAAGCAGACTCCTAATTGGTCTCTTTTAAATCTCTCCTCATTCTAATCTAACCTTCAAACATTTGCCAAAGTAATTTTCCTAATTTGTTCGTCCAACTGTGCCCCCTTTCCTTTAATCAATACTTCTAGAATCAAATATAAACTTTTCTGTTTGGCACTTAAATCTCTACACTCCCTGCACACTTCCTATATTTCTAGTTTTCTTACATATTACTCTTCCTTCACATCCTCTGTGGTCCACCTATAGAGATTTATTGGCTCTTCACAGAAGATATTCCACCTCTTATCTCTGGGTGTTTGCAGAGTAACTAGTGGCTTTCTTCCATGTCTGTAATTAATTCTCTCCCTTTTCATCTCTGCTTTTTAGAACTCTGACTTCCTTCAATTTTTAAGGTTCATGGTTCAAGTGTCACCTTCTCAGGATGTCTTTCCCAGAACCTCCAACTTTTGTTGCGTTCCCCTTTAAAGTTACTTTTCATATTCTTTATATATGTCATGTGTGCATGTATTCCAACTATTGTACCACTTGATTACCTGGCTGTAAGGCATTATTATAAAGACCTAAGTGACATAGTAAAAAAAAAGCACCATTCCTGAAGTCAGGAAGATTCATCTTCTTGAGTTCAAATCCAGCCTCAAACACTTACTAGTTGGGTGACCTTGTCTCTCATCTTGATTATCCATATAAACACAACTTCTCTGAGATTCATTTTCCTCATGTTATTCTTATCCACCTCCTGTAGTTCTTATGAGGATCAAATGAGATAATGCATATATAAAATACCATTGTCCTCCACATCTTAAAATTTAAGCCTAAAGATGAAATTAACCAATTGACCGAAATTAACCAAAGCACTTATTAAGTGCTTTCTGTGTGCCAGAAATACAGAAGCTAGGAATGCAAAGATAAAAAAATGAAGCAATGTAGGAAGGGTATGTAGGAAGGATGAATGGAGGGAGAATGATAAGATTAGTGGAAGATACTAGGAAAAAGTAAAAGGATCTTAAATATTGGAAGTGTGATTGTTTCATTCAGAGAAGACAGAGTCCAGAGTTAGGAATGATAGAATTCAGATCAATAAGCATCCAATCAGTAGCTATTATATAGAAGGCACTGTGCTAGATGGGGAGATCAGGGAACAAAAAAAATGAAATTTAGCAATCCTTGTCCTCAATAAGATCATACTGTAGAAGAGGAAATAAGACATCAAACCCCACCTCCCTCAAACCCCCAAATGTATAATAAAATTATATAATAAATGCAAGGGAAGAATTCGTATAAACAATTTTCAGAAATTTTAGAAAGAAGAGATTATTTGCATTTAAGAGAAGTAGGTCAAGCTTCTTGGAAGAGACAAGACTCAAGTTGGATTTTTTTTAGATGGAATTTGAGATAGTCTCTTTCAGGCACAGGAAACATAATCAATGCAAAGGCATGGGAATGAGAATGGGGAATGCTGTAGTTTATACCTGATGCAATTTGAAGTGAATGAAGGGAAGGATTATAGAGAGAACATGTTTATTATTTTATTATTGTAGCAGCTATTTTTGTCATGGGAAAGAAATTGAAGTCAAAGAAGGTGTTCATCAATTGGAGAATAATTAACCAAAATATGGTATATAGATGTAATTGAGAACTATTGTGCTAAATATTTATTAAGCTCTTACTGTATACCAGGGACTCTGCCTCAATTTTCTCATCTGTAAAATAATCTGAAGAATGAAATGGCAAACCAGTATCTGCCAAGAAAATCCTAAATAGTGTAGCAAAGATTTGGACATGACTGAAATGACTGAATGACAAAATATACCAGGCACTATGATAAGTCCTGGGGATCCAAGCAAATAAAATGGTCCCTGCTTTCAAGGAGCTTAAATTTCTAATGGAGGAACATAAGGAGAGGAACATAACAACGCATAAGGAGAATGACAGAAATTGGAATTGGGGAAAGGAAAAGAACTCACCTTGTTCATGGAGGGGAGATGGCAGGAAATGATGTAGAATTCTAGAATGAGATAAAGCAGGAAAGGTAGTTTGGAGGCAAATGGTGAGGAGCTTGAGGAGTCTGTACTTTATTTTCAAGACAGTAGGGAGCTATTGATGAATTTGATCAGGAGAGTAATATGATTAGAATGATTAAAGAATTATCTTTAGCAATGGTATGCAGGCAACAATGCCATTAATGAGAGTGAAGGTGAATTTGATGAAAAGAGAGCAATAATGTAATGAGATAGAGGAGTTAATAGAGATAGTAATATGAATACATACAGATAAGCAAAGGGCTTTAAAGGGAATGATCAAAAGTTTTAAACTTGGCACCCTTATTTTAAGAGTGTCAGTTAATTTTCATTTCTCACAGCATTCTCATTTCATACAAGTGTTAATGGAGAGGGTGCCTCGCTGGCTCACACCTTCTGGAGCACAGCATCTGGGAAGACAGGTATAGTGTGAGGAGTCCAAGAATGCAGTTTGCATTCTTGCAAAGTAATTATTGTTGGATGTCTTGCTGTTTAAAAACATGTTTCTAACATAGTTCTTAGAATAAAACTTTAAAAAATTCATCACCAGTTCTCACCTGTTGAATAAGAAATAACTAATTATAAGATGAATAAAATAATGGTTCCCTTTAAAAAAATGGAATATGCTTCTCCCTGTCTCTTCTTGTAGGCATTCTACGTATCTTTTATAGAACCTTATCTGATCATCCCAAATTAAAATTATCTAGGGATCATCTAGGAATTAGATATGAAAGGAACCTTGGATATCATTTAGCCTTATTCTTTTAGTATGACTTAATTTACAGATAAGGAAAATGAGGTGTATAGAGGAAAGTAATTTGTTTGTCCAAGGTTGAAGCCATAGGTTGTAACAGAGCTGGAAGGAACCTTGGATATCATTTAGTTTTATCCCTTTAGTATGACTTAATTTACAGATAAGGAAAATGAAATATAGAGAAGGAAGTGATTTGTTTGTTCAAGGTTGAAGACATAGGTTGTAACAGAGATGAGATTTAAAAATAAGTCTTTGGTTCCCAAACTGGGGCTCTTTCCACCATACCAACCTTAACTCTAAATTTTCCCATTTCATGTTCTAATAAAACTTTACATAGTTATATTCTTATACATTTATCATGCTCTCATCGGCATATTTATATATGCCTATGTATTTTCTTGCCTTGTCAAGTTTGAATATCGAAAAGTAAATGGAAATCAGAATCAAAGGCATGAGTTTGTATTTCAGTTTTGCTATTTACTATTTGTATAATACAAGCAACTTCCCTCCCCTATCTGAGCCTTGATACTTCTTTTGTATGATGAAAAGATGGAACAAATGATTTCTAAGGCTGATTTCAGGGCTGGTTCTTGTAATTTCAGATACTTCTTTGACTTAATACTGATGTTTCTACTGTCATTATGATTGCTTTTCCTTCATAGGAGGAAGAAACTCAGACCACTTATGTTGTTCTCATTATATAAAATATGATAGAATTATAGCTTGTCAAAATTCTTCTGTTAGGGAAGATGTGTAAGGCTTATTTTTAGTGCTTTTTCCTCATGTCAGACTCTGAAAAGGAGTTTATTGTAATTGGTAAAAAGTAATGTAAGATATAGATAGATACCTGAACTTCATAGACAATGGGTACAGTAAGATAAAATTTAAAAACTGATTCTAAAATAAAGTAGAATACATTAGGATTAAATTCAGTGACCAATTCCAGAGGACCAATGATGAAGCATACTTTTTTTTTTTGATAGAGATATGATGGACTACAGGCTTAAAATGTTTCATGTTTTCAAACATATTGCTTAGGTTAGTTAATTTTGCCCATTTTCTTTATAATAAAAAAAGGATGTGTGTGTATGTATGTGTGTGTGTGTGCGTGTGTGTGTGTGTATTGGAGGAGCTTATTGGGATATCACTCCTATAAAAATAAAAATCAGCATTAAAAATTTAAAACCAAATACTCATAAGTATCACTGAAATTTGTGGGGTGACATTATGTTATTGTCAATTTTCATGGTCAGGCATATTTTATTCAAATTGAATAAAAGAACCAGTGGATGAGCATTGTATATCAAGAAGTCCTGGGTAGAAGTAATAAATAAAAGGGAAACAAATACTGTAGAAAGCACTTGGGTGAAGAATAAAGGAGAAAGCAGTGGAGAAAATTTATTCTGGGTAAATACCTTGGACCACTTTGCCAAAAAAAAGAGAATATGGATGTTAAATTCTGAAAGAAAATCATAGCATTGGCTTAGAAGGTAGACACTGTAATGATGAAAAAATTCAATCATCTACAAATCTGTTGTTAGGTCTCTCTCTGATGTGAATATCTTAAAAATTTCTTGATTTGCTAAAAATGTGATTCTTCAGAGACAGAGGAAGCAACACAAGGATCCGGATACTCTTTTCTCATTCTAACTGAAAAAGAAAAACTGATTGCAAAAGTAGAAGTAGATACAATCTGGAGAGCCAGTGAACCTCATCTTAGAATTTATGATAGTTAAGGAGAAAAAGGGCAGGTTGGTGGCATAGTAAATAGAACATTGGGCTGTGGATCAGGAAGGCCCTTGGGAATGATTACAAAACAAATGACAATCTCATAAGAATAATATCAGGAACTCTTAAAGCCTAGAATGAACTGGGGCATTTGATGAATCCTAAAGATTAATTTTTTTTATGTAAAGTCAGATCCTGTGTTGGAATTTTGTTCTTCTTATTCTTTCCCTGAAGTCTGAAATTCACTGACTCAAAGTCTAGGATATATGTTAGTATCCACTCTCTATTCTTGGAATGTTTCCTGTGCTCTCTAGCTTTTGTGCCTTATTTGATTCATAACATTCCTTAAACATGAAATCCTTGTCCTTCTTCTAGGTATGATCTGACCATAATAGGATATGGTCTTCATATTGTCTTCACATTTTTGTTTATATAAATACAGCTTGTGATTATAACCTTTTTGCACTATAATGTAATATTTTTGACTCACTTCTAGCTTGAAATCTGCTTGTAGTTGTAGGCAGTCCCATACTATGGAAGTGTACCAAAGTTGGTGCTATTAGACCTGTATTTGAAGGTCAGCTTGCCCACTTACTTATTATTTATGTATTGCTGGGCAAGTCACAGCAGGTCCTCTAGGCTCATTTTTCTTTTCTTAAATTGGGGAGGGAAGTAAGTTAGTTGATCTTTAAGGGCTTTTACCTTAAAATCCTGTGTTCCCATGAAAATCTCCAGGTGTTTTTCCCCCTTTTTTTTCTTAATAAACTATTTTCTAGCTATCTTGTATTTGGGTAATTTTTTTAAAAAAACAAAATGAAGAATTTTAATTTTTCCCTACTAAATTTCTTATTAGAGTCAACCCATTCTACTAGATTACTGTCCTTTCGAAGGAATGAATCATTCATAAACATTTATGTGTTTTGCTAAGGACTGGGGATACAAATTCAAGTTATACAGTCTAGTAGAGGGAGACCACATATATATGAGAATGGTGGCCAGAGAAAGGAGTGTTTAGGGTTAAAGAGGGTAGCCAATGGACATACACTTTCCAGATATATTAGCTTTCCCATTATCTTTGTGTTATCTGCAAATTTAATGCATCTGAATTCTATTTTCATGATAAAAAAACTTAAATAGAATAAGAACTGGAATGGGATCCTGCAGTACTTGACTAGAGACCTCTCTTCTGGGTTTACATTGATCCCCACTAATCATGATTCTATAGGTCCAACTATTTATGGTTAATAGATTTAGAGTTTGAAACAATCTTATAAATCACAGAATATAATCCCTTAATTGAGAAAACTCTTTAATGAGGAAACTGAAATGACCTGCCTGAGATCCCTCAGGTTGCATTTAGGAGATGTAGGTTATGAACCCTAATTTTCCCTTATTTCAAGTCCAGAACTCTTTCTGCAATCCATCAATCCACTTAGATGTGCTGTGAACCAGCCCTTATCTTTACATCTTATCCATGAAGTTATCATGAGAGATTTTGTCAGTCTCTTCTTCATATACCTAGCATTCTTTTTCTTTTTTAAATAATTATAATTTATTTTTAACATTTTTTAATTGAAAAAATTGGGAATTTTAAAAAGTGTCCATATTTCTCCTTCCTTCAGCCCCTCCTCACCAATTGAAAAGGTTGGCAATATGATATTAATTCTAAATGTGAAATTTTGCAAAACGTATTTCCATATTAGCCATGTTGAGGGAGAAAGAGAGAAACAAGGAAAGAAAAAAAGAAAGAAAGAAAGAGAGAAAGAAAGAAAAATAGAGTAAAATATACCTAGAATTCTAGAACAGGATTTTTTTTAACTTTGGGATTCATGAACTTATGAAAAAAATTTTCACAATTGTATTTCTATATAATTGATTTCCTTTGTAATCCTCTGCATTTTACTTTATGCATTTAAAAACATTCTGAGAAAGGGTCCATAGGCTTTGCCAGACTGACCACCAAAAGTAATAGATAATTAGGCTTCTCCTTATCATTCATGCATTATGCTCTATGTTTTCTATCTTTTGTATCTTTCTTAATCCCAACCCTTAGCTCTGAAATTCTCTCCTCTGTTCAAGTCTGGCTTATGCTTCATAGTAAGTACTTGCCTCATGACAAACCTGTGAAGAACATTGGATGATCTTACTAAATATTTTTTACCTCAGAGAATCAAAATGTCTTGCCTTTGGACACAAATAAGTCAGAGAAGGACTTTGGACTGAGATCTAGGTTCATATTGCTTCAAATATCTTCTAAGTTCCTTTCCAACTCTTTGGTTGAGTCTGGAGTTTTGTTATACATCGTAGGGAATGCACAGAAGGATATGATATAGTACAAGCCCATAAAGAATGAAAGTCTTAGTTGTGATTTCTTTTTCTTACAGTGTAAATTTGTTCATCCTTGTGACTTGACTATTTTTGTATACGACATTGGCATTTACCAAGTCTTCCATGTTTTTGAAAGCTTGGGGCTATCTTTGACCTTTATCTCTCTTTTACATCCTGTGTTCAATCCATATTGAATTCACCATTGGCATCAGTCACCTTTCTTATTTTCTCTGCTACTACCTTAATTGTTGTTGTTGTTGTTAAGCCATGTTTGACTTTTTGTGATCCCATGGGCCACATTGTCCATGGGGCTTTCTTGGCAAAGATACTGGAGTGATTTGCCATTTCCTTCTCCTGTGGAATAAGAAAAGTTAATTCATAAGTAAATTGTCTAAAATCACATAGCTAGTAAGTGTCTGAAGTCAAATTTGAACCCAGGTCCTCCTGACTCGCTCAGCACTTTGTCCATTGTGCCACTTAGTTTTTTCCTACTATCCTGGTACAGGGTCCCAATATTGAATCTTAATATAATAATATAGGTAATTGAACCTATACTATTACATATATAATATAACATATATATATATATATATACACAATATCTACAATGTAAATATAACAATATATTACCTATATAAGAACCACCCTAGTATAGGTTCTTAATTATCACCTGCCTATATTCTTACCATAGGGCCAAATAGGTCTTCCCATTGCTATCTAGCTCTATCCAGTTCATCCTGCCTAAGTCTATCAGAGTATTCTTCTTTATACATACATCATTCAATCATTCATATCCCTTCCTTTGTCTGGTATTCAAAGCCCTCCAAAAACTACTTCAATCCTTGTCTTATTTCTCCTTTACATATATTTTTACTTTCCAGGTAAATTCATACATACCTTAGACTTTTTTGCTTCCATACCTTCCTCCACACTTTTCCCTATGTCAGAATGACAGAAGATTTGAGCCAAGGTGATTTAGAAGAGTGATTGTACAATGGACAGCAGTAGGGAAGTCAGAAGGAGCAGGATTGGGAGGAAGATAGAATATTCAATTTTGTGTTTATGGAACAATGGGGAGTCTGACTTGATTAGATTAGACTGGGAATGATGTCAACACTGTAGCTGGATCTGATACTTTACAAGCTATCTAAGATTAGTGGTCTAAAGGATTTCACTCAGGAAATTTATTGCTGAAAGAGAAGGTAGGCTAGACCTATGGTAAAAGTGAGGGATAATAAATAAATATCCTGAGTGCTACATGGTACTCATAAACTGTTAAAATCCCCAGAGAAAGCTCTCTGAAACAACTACATCTTTTATGGGGGATTTATGGGATGATGTTGACAATAGTCACACAAGATAACAAGGGGTAGTTGGATGTGATCTGTGTAATGACAGGAGGGCTCCTATCTTAAGATCATGGATCTATTAAAGCATTTGGATTCATGTTGAGAAAATGATCTTTCCTAACAGTCTACAAATAATCTTAGCCAGCTGTCTTAGAAATGGATTATTGATCACAAGGGAGACAAGAGAAGAGTATACTTCCCTCTACTTCTAAAAATGATTCAAATGTGCTAGTGAAGGTAGATTGGAAGTTTTCTTTATAGATAAAGAAGGAAGCTTATTATTCATTTGAGAGGTCTAGTAGACAGAGCCCTAAGTCAAAAGTCAGGAAAAACTGAGTCCAACTCCTTCTTCAGACCTTAATGTCCACTTGACCCTGGACAAGTCATTGACTTCAGTTTCCTCATCTGCAAAATAGTCACACTAAGAGTACCTATCCCAGAGAGTTGCTGTGCAGGTCAAATGGATTAATGTATATAAAGTTCATTACAAATCTTAAATGCCAGCTATCTATCAACTGCATTCTCACATCTTAAGTTCATCTGAGAGGCTGGCTAGTAGAAATCATATCTGTCAAACACAGCCAGCAAAGTTGTCCCTTGAAATATTAGCAAGTCATATTCAAAGGAGGATATTACAAAATGCCTTTTGTTTTTAAAACTTATGATCAGTGCTGCAGAAAGTGATATTGAACTATTGTTTCTACTGGTGAGTCTATTCATTGGATAATACTGGAGAATCAATAATTTACTTTCTTTTTTTAAAGACTCTGAACATCTTTGAGGGAAATTCATGATAGGCTTGTGTCAAAGTAGAAAAACTCACTGTCTCATTTATTAATGAAGTCTAATCTTTCTCAGAGTCTTAAAGTTTTCCTTGTTTTAAAGAAATAAAAATCAACAAGAAGGTCTTCCACTTCTCCCATCTCCAATCTATTAAGTATGTCCTAGGTAGTGAGTGCTGAACATAAAGTCCCTAAAAATAAAATCAAATTCACTATGCAGGTTGATTAGTATTTTAAGGTTTTCAAAGCATGTTTGTCACAACAAGGTGTTTAGAAAGAAAAGGGAACACAGTGTATAAAATAACTAAAAAGGTTTTGTTGATCTGAGATGATCAGAACTCAGACAACACTTTCTTATAATAGCCTTGTGAAGTGGAAGGGCAAATATTATTTTACACAACCTGTTGGCAGTAAAACTGGGATTCAGAGAAAAAAGCATTTTTTTGGTATATTTTTTATGATAAACAATAAAAGTCTGAGGCTCTCTTCACTACTGTTGGAGATGCTATTTTGAACTTGTGTCTCCTGACTGAATCTATCATTCTTTCTGCAGCAACAGGAATTCTGTCTTTAAAGCAAGCTTTATTATTATTTTTTTAAACATATTACAGGAGAGAGGGAGGAGGAGGAGAGGGAAGAAAGAAAAAGAAGAGAAGGATGAGGGGGAAGAAGAGGAAGAAGGGGAGGGAAAGGCAGATAGAGAAGTGGAAGGAGAGAAAAATAGGAGGTAAAAATAAAAAAAAAACAAAAGAACAAAGGGAAAGGGGAGACAGAAAAGAGAGGAGAAGAGCAAGAAGGAAAGACATTTGATGTATCCAAAATATGAACCATAAACTGTCAAGAATTTGTTTTAGAGGTGAATCTGTAATTGCACACTTAAATTTTAAGTCAGTTCAATGACGATTTTTGGGTCAACTTTTAATTCAGCAAAAAAAATCACTCAAATTATTATTTTGATATCATTATGTGCAGCAAAAATGTAATTATTTCAGTTCTTTGATTATTTTTTGCACTGTATAGACTCATCCAGTGAGGCAGGAATTAGACAAAAATTTCTTTTATTTTCTCTATGATGGAGATGTTGTCATTGGATTTGATACTGGAGTTTCTAGAAATACACATATTAGCTTGTTTTATAACTTGTTTTTTGGTCTTCCTGTTTGTAATACATTCTGTTAGGGTACTACACTTTCTTTCCCATCTGACTCATTGTTCTGGAAATGATTGAACTATTGTGAACAGAAAACTGGGTCTTTACATTTTAATTAAATAACAGAAAGAGAACCTGTGGGGGTGGGGTGGGGATAGGATGTGGGGAGGAGTGGAGGTGGGGAAAGGGGAGAAAGTTTTAGAAGTCAGATATCTTATTTGCCAGTGTAATGGGAGGTAGGGCAATTTCCCTTGTTGGAGAGGTTGCATACACAAAGATGTGATGACTAATGCTCCTGCACTTGAATTCTGATCAATTAACTACATAATGAAAAGCCAATCCCTCATTTTGTTCTAGCTCCTACTTTTCTGTGAGAGAGAAAATGCTGTCAGGATAGAGGCTTTGTATATTTTTTTATCCTGTTTTTAGGTTATAACTATGATCTTGTGAACTTAGAAAGGTCCAAATAAGGAACCACTGGAAGTCTGGCATTCAAAGTCCATCCTAGGTTTTACCACCAGCTTTTCTTTCCTTGATTTTCCCTCTCAGAGGAACATATTGCCCAGAAGGGAAGCTTAGGAGAATGATTTCAAGTTTTAATCAAAAGGATTCACCCTTACTGGTAGCCCAGACCTGGATTAATCTAGTTGCTATATCACATTTGGAAATGAATTTGAGGGGCAGCTAGGTGGTGCAGTGGATAGAGCAACAGCCCTGAAGTCAGGAGGACCTGAGTTCAAGTCTAGTCTCAGACATTTTATACTTCCTGGCTGTGTGGCCCTGGGCAAGTCACTTCACCCCAATTGCCTCAGGAAAAAAAAAGGAAATGAATTTGGTAAGATAAATGCTATACAAAAATTACTTTCAGTGTGATACCAATCTCCTCAGGAATAGAGGTAGTATGCAATGTTCCCCCACATGTTGGTGGGGGAGGGAAAATGTTTTGTAATTTCTACTGTTGCTCTTTCTTCCTAGTGCTATATCTATCTATCCATCCATTCATCTATCTATCTATGTATCTATCTATGTGTCTATGTATCTATCTATGTATCTATGTGTCTATGTATCTATCTATCTAATTTATCTATGTATCTGTGTATCTATGTATCTTCATGGTAAATGTTCCTTTGTAAAAGCTAATTTAAGTTAATGAAAACAGGGTACCAATCTTTGTCAGTTAACCTTGGGAAGAATACACCAGCTAAGTGACTCATTTTAGAAGAGTCATTTTCACTGCCCCTCTTATATTCCCTGAAACACTGAAGGAGAGACACAACCAGTCTTGCTTGCTCTAAGAGAGTGTATGCAAGAGTATTGCTACCACCATATATTCAGCTAGTGGCAAAAACAAAATTAACAATAGAATGTTTTTTTTTTTTGTGAAGTGTTTAATAATTCTGGATGGAAATCAGTCTTTTGAACGTCTATAGAATATATATGCTTGTGTGAGCTCCCTGCAATTTTAATGTTCATACTGGGTCCTCCTACCCTAATGAATACTACCCTAAAGGAACAAATACCTTGGGAGTAAGTTAGTATAAGCTGATGTTTCCAGAGAGTTAGTTTAAAGATTACCAAGCATTTTTCCTACATCAAACCTTTTAACTAGAGGTATCTCATTTAACAGATGAGGAAACTGAGGCAGGAGGCAAGAGGCAGGAAGCAGATAACAAACTTGCTCAGGGTGATAAAATTTATCAGTCACTAGTGGAGTGAGGATTTCAATCCAGATTGAGTGACTTCAAAGCCAGACTCCTTTCTATGCTATGCTGAATTTTTTGTTTGTAGAATCACAGGTTTGGAGTGAGAAGGGGTCTCAAAGGTCACTTAGTCTAAAACACCTTTTTTTTTTTTTTTTTTTTTTAGTAAACTCAGAACTGAGGCTAGGAGAAGAAAAGGGGCTTACCTTAATTAGGGAGCAAGCAGCTAAGCTAGGATTTGAACTGAGTTTTTCCTGACTCCTAGTTCAAAGCTCTTTACATTATGCCACGCTGCTCTCCTCTGCCTTGGAATCAATTTTTGTTAACATTTACCAAAAGCTTTGATACATTTCATATAAAAAAGTCCAAATGAGCTTCCTAATGGGCTGCTCCATATCTTGCAACAAATATTCTTCTCTTCTTTTTTAGTTTGGGGAGGGAGGAGGGCTGGTAAGGTTCTCAAAATAAAACTAATCCATTGCCACAAATTGACTGCTGTATTTATCTTTGACACCCTGTGCTATCAAAATTCTTAAGGCCCCACAGCTGACTTCAGCAAACAAATTTAACAGCCTAGTTAAAGCCAAATAGTTTTACAGAATAGCTACAGCTTCCTTCTTTCCTTCCTTCCTTCCTTCCTTCCTTCCTTCCTTCCTTCCTTCCTTC